>VUQS01035475.1:1722-18212 GCA_015108495.1 Heterochromis multidens | reverse complement strand
ACACACACACACACACACACACACACACACACACACACACACACACACACACACACACACGCTGTAATTCAATAATCCAGACCATACCATGTTTGTTTGTGAAAACATTTGCTGACACTGAGACATTCCCAAGTCTCTTACGCCCAACTTTAACCATCACCACATAGTGCCAAACTCATACCCAGCCTAAATCTAAGTCTAACTTTAACCCTAAAGCCAAGTCCTGAAAAAATTACCAACAAATTTGCAAAATTTCATCTAATAGTCTAAAACTCTCATAAAGACAGCTTGACAAGTGCACTGTATTTTCTTTCTATATTGTCACCTAATGTCTTAGCAGCATAAAAAATACAACAAATATATTACTAAAATAGTAGAAAAAGAAGGACTTGTTGGGTGGTCCCTTTGATATTGCCATGTGAGTCTAGCATATCTTATTATTACAATGTTATTACCAATGTATAAGCAAATTAACACATTTTATTTGTATATGGTATTGTACAAGGTAATCCGCATAATACCAAATCAAGGAGTTGCTTTATTTGTAAAATTTAAATCTCAATATGGTAATGAGATAAATGTGGAATTAACTTTATAATGTTTCTCTCTAAAACTGTTCTTAAGTACAGTACTTGAGTAAATGTATTTAGTTATTTTTCACCACTAGCTTAAAGATATGTATGGCAAACACTAATGCCTTTCTCCTTAGAAAATGCATCCTTTCAGTAGGCTTTAGATAGCTACAGTTTCTCACTGCTTTTATTTCCCACGTTGCAAAACCAACAACAGCTGAACATAATTAGGAGTATCTATGTTTGTGTTTTGTGTGTAAAGCCCAGACTGACAGCTACCAACGTGTCAGTGTGTCTCTGTGTGAAGCATCCAAACATATAATCATTCTGAGGACAGAGGGGACTTCAAGACAGCTCTACACTTTGTGGCTTTGAGCTGTGTGAAGACTTTAAATGTTTCTTATATCAGCTGTTTTGGTGGAATTTGCATCGCAGCATGCATCGACTGCTAGTCTCCACACCTCTTTTTTAAGTTTAAATGAAATACAGTACTTCATTTAAATGGTAAATAATATTTTTTCCTCTTTGGACTTACTATTTTGATACAATGTCTCTGCAGTATTAAACGAGTATAAAACTGCACACATGGGAAAACACTGTGGCACTACCAGTGAATTATATGTTCCCCCAGTGCCTGGCTGCATGGTCCAATGCTGCGGCTGTACTTCATTAGCTATCCCCTCCTTACCTTTCTCTGACAAATTCAATAAATGCTCATCTGGTTCCAATTAGGCCCTCGTTAGCAATAACTGGCCTGGTATTTACTAACAGCATTACTCAACACTAGCTGGCTTGACTTGGCTATACTGATCTGAGACAGGCAACATAGCCTTCTGGGTTTGTTACTTACTTGCCAATTGATTCTGCCCTTCAGAAACCTGCTATCTTTATAAAGTCAACTCTCCACATGAAAATCCACTAGATTTTTATAGTGAACAGTTATTTTTTGCTTTGTCTCAAGAAAATGCTATTTTCACTAGCTTGCCAGCAATTATAAATGTATCTATGCTAACAAGCATTGTCTACAGCTGCAAACCCTTACTTCTTATTTTTTTTTTGGGTAAACACAATATATGACATCTGGAGTACAACTACTGTTAAGGTGTGGGAAAACACAGATTAAGATTCAGTACTCAAGTAAGTACAAATACTTACAGTCTAAAAAATTAAAGTACAATGACTTGCCACACAAAGGCACATATTTTGCCTTTGTGGCCTGTACCTCAAGGAGATTATTCTTGAACCTCTGGTGACAGTTTTTTTTTTTGTTTTTTTTTTTTACCTTAATGTAACAGTACTTTAACTGTAACATTATACAGTCTTTTTAAATAAAGGTTGCATTTTTATTTAAAAATTGACATTTTAAATAAAGATGCAACCATTCATTTATTGTGTACATAGAAAAAAAGGCCCATCAGGCACAGGGAAAACAAAGACCCCAGGAGGGGTTGAACCTCCTGAATTTCTTCATATGAGGCAATAGTGCACCACCGTGCCAGCAATGTACAATACAAGGCAGACATAGAATGAAACTGGTCACAATAATTAATAATTAATTAATAATAATTAAATGTTTTTCTTTTAATTTAAATATATAAGAAAATAGTATAACATTTTAATCTAATTTAATTATTCCCTTCGCGTCCAGTCTGTCATAATGTTTATTTACCTTCTGTCTCCTTGTCTCTCTCTCTCTCTTTCTCTGTCTCTCTCTGTGTGTCTCTCTCTGTCTCTCCCTCTCTCAGTCTGGTCTCCTGGTTAGTTCTTTCTTGTGTCCTCTGTCAGTCATGTCTCTGTGTTTGTTACTCTTTCCCTGCGTCAAGTTTGTGTGTCTGAGTCTGTGTCTCTGTGGTTAATTTCCTGTCTTATTTTGATAGTCTCTCATCCCATGTGCTTTATGTTCTACTTTGCCTCCCTTTCATTAGCTGTGTTCCCATGTGTCTTCCCTTCCCCTAATCACCTGCCTATGTATTTACTGTCTCAGTCTCTCTTTGTCCTTTGTCGGAACGTCAAGTCAACCTCCCTTCATGTTTCCCAGTTCCTGTATTAGTGTTGTTCCCGGTTTAGGTTCCAGTAAGTTTAAGTTTCTAGTTTCCCATTTGTATTTTATGTTTCTCTTATTGTAAACCTGTCTTCAGCTTTCTGTTAACTGTCCTTCGCCTCTGTGTGTCTGCATTTGCGTCCTCACACTCCACTACTCCCACTAAACGAAATGTGACAGACATAATAAAATCTAGCCCTTACCAGGTCTTAAAATCAATCTACTACATTTGTGTTGATTGTACTAATTGGGACACAACAACTTTAACTGTACACCTATTTCTGAGAGTTAAGTACTTCATACAGTGAATCCAGGAAAAATCCACTACCCCAACACTTCAACCACAACCCAAGCATTAAAAATGGATTTTGTGACCAGATTTTTCACGTTGAATGGTTTTAGCTGATGAAATTGTTCAGCCATGTAAAGGAATCATGGATTTTTATATTTAGTTCAATGTAATGCTTATCATATAGTTTTAATAAAGTACTAGAAAAAGACAAAGCAAACTGCACAGAAAGTAGATATAAAGTATACAAACTGGGTAAAGGTGTGGGTCTTTAAATTAAAGAAAAGATCCTCTGAAAGTGCAGCACACAGAGAAAGGCTTTACTTGAACACTGTTTTTCAATCTAATTATTTGATGTAAAAAAGCTTTGGCACACTACAGCGTAGTACAGTGTGGTACTGGAAAATATTTTTGTAAACGACTTAAAGAGACATTTAAGGAGAGGATTAGTGTTCAGGTTAACATATGTTTTTCAGAGGTCGTGGTGGAGTTATAAGGTCTTTGTAAGACAATAAAGCAGTACCACCAAATTTCCAGCTCCACTCAGACTCATCCAGTGTGGTTGAAAGCTTTTTCTTTAATGCAGAATTTGATGGTCCAATTCTAATGTTTCATTGGCAAGAGAAAATATTTTCACAGAGTGGAGAGGGTACTCTCACTTGGAATTCCAATATCAGGAAAAAAAAAGAAAAAGGTAGCTTTGAATATTAAGAAAAAAGTCTTGAGTTGTTCCAAACTCATTTGTTTCTCCTGAACATGTACACTTTATACATATGGCAAACACATTTTTTTAACAGAAAATGTTCAGTATTTGCCAATATAGCTGTTCTTTCAGCAAATAAACTGGAAAAAAGCAAATGGTGCATATGCTAGGGACTATTTTCAGTGGCAAATGTTCATAGTTTATGCTCTAGTAAGTATTTGTGGCTGCCAAGTGGTCATCAAGTTCATCTACTTGAGGCTCGCTCAAAAAGGGACTCAAACCCAAACGACTCCGATGTTAAAATACCCAACTTTACAAAATTAAAAAGAATAGTTTCAGCCTGGTACAAAAATGTTTTAGTATCTCGATTTTTCAAAACTAATTCAAGTGTAGAATGAGTGGAATAGCCACTTTAGCTGACTGTTGTCCCAACACAGAGAGCTAGCCAATGCCATAAACTGGAGTCACTGAACTGGACCTCTCTCAGTTGTGTTTGTCCTGTTGGTGCCTTTTGGAGCATTTATTTGTTAAATAATATGGCCTGCTATGTAGTACAGATTGTTCAAGAAGTCTGTACTTCAGTTTTGGAGACTGAAATTTTTGCATTTTATTAGTCTGTTACTAATTAACACTAATTAGCAGGTACCTGTGTCTGTAGATTGCACCCCTGCAGTTTATGAACGCATCTTGTTGGTCACTTCTGGCTGCAGGACAGTATGATACATGTCTTAGTCCAAATAAATCACAGTGTGTGTTTATGCTAATGAAAGAACAGTATGGTTCACTGATGTGTTTTTGAATAGTTTTTTGCACAACAGTGGAGCTCTCTGGCACAGAGGAATGAGATCTGTCAGGCTCTACATACTCACCCTTGTTAGCAGGATACATTTATTTTTATCTTCTAAGCAACATGGACCTGATTCATCTGGTAAAGGACAAAAGGTTTTTCAAAATCTAATCAGGTTTTAAAACATGTTGAAATACTCAGCAGCATGATGAAGAGAAGTTGCTGAGTAGTGCTTAAACTCATAAATACTATTGAGAATGTCATTGACAGACAATATAAAAGCAAATGGAGGAGTGTTAAGGAGAAACAGAGACCGATAAAGCAGTGTGCGACTAATGCAGACAAGTAGAAAATTTCAAATAGAAAAGCGAACAACTGATGAAAGTCAGGAGTTTCTTTAGCTGCTCCTGGTCTTCCTTCCCCCCCTCTGCTAGCAATTATTCCATTTCAAGGCTCCCTCAATCATAGATAAGTCAGAGGGTTTACGAAAAAGCACCTGTCCCCAAAGTGCAGAAGAAAAACTCTCAGTTTCAACACTCCATTCTAATGCACTGATTCCAGGAACCCTACATTGGAAATAAATGATGACACATGGGTGCTTTGACCAGTTCCAAGTAAGAATTTTTTTTCAAACATACATTTTTCCTCCCTTTTTCTCTGGCAAGTGGATGGGTTTTTTCTGGTATGTGAGGAAGGGAGGGAGGAAAAAGAACGTTGTCTGCTCTGAGGTCTGTTCTGCACATGTTGCTCTTTCACAACCTTTTATAAGTTATCCCAACTGAGGAAAAGAAAGAGATTTAACAGAGGGAAAGAAGAAGAACAAGAGACAAAGTGAGAGTCTGCAGAATATGTCTGAGGGAAAAAGAGAAAGATGGGTGGAGGAGAGGAGATGACGAGATGGCTTTGATTACGCACAGATCTGGCTATTACCAGCCTGCAGAGATACTCTATTAAACAATAACAAATGGAGACCATCAGTCATTC
Organism: Heterochromis multidens; assembly: GCA_015108495.1. Taxonomy (NCBI): domain Eukaryota; kingdom Metazoa; phylum Chordata; class Actinopteri; order Cichliformes; family Cichlidae; genus Heterochromis; species Heterochromis multidens. The sequence goes on along the minus strand of VUQS01035475.1, from coordinate 12,836 downwards.
CATCAGTAATAGGCTACAACAACAAGTCGACTGATGGGAAACACACCTACTAACAGTCAATGCAGGCAGGATAAAAAGATACAAAAACAACTTCATAAAAATCTAAATTAAATTTCCACTACTAGGTGCTTTTGACATTGAAGTGTCACATTTTCCAGCTCTTTGGCAGCTTAAAGGATAAAAGTCAGTCTGTCTAACTTGTCTGTATTGCCCGGGTTTATGGTAGACAGCAGTGACACACTGACGTTTTTAGACATTTTGGGTATTTTGGCATCCTAAATTTTCATCCCTACAATTTTTTCCTAAAGCTTTCTGAGATGAAAGCTTGCCTAATTCCTATAGCATTTATTAATTATGTCCTGTATGTTGTGTTATATAGAAGCACCTGAGAAAACATCATTGGAAAGAGGGCAGGCACTTCAAAAGTATTTGGCAGGTGATCAGGGAATCCATCGATTGTCATCTGATGATTTAGCTTCTGCGGTCAATGGCCTATGTTCTGGGGCTTTTGGTATAGCCAGTGAGTGTCTGGAACAAGACTTTCTGTTCTAGGAATTAGGAATTGTGTACAGTGATACTATAAATGCAGATCAATCGAAAAATAACTAAGATGATGGAAACATTTTTTAAAAAATACCACATTTGCTTCAAAAATGAAAGTTGAACAGATCATACCTAGCTGTCATTTGTTTGTTTGTTTTTTTTACCAGGGGTGGGCAATATTTTTTCTCCAGAAGGCCAGACTGACTTACATAAAGCAAGCAAAGGGCCACCAATTGTAACCAGCCATCCATCCATCCATTCTCTTCCGCTTATCCAATTCAGGGTCGCGGGGGGGCTGGAGCCTATCCCAGCTACTATAGAGCGAGAGGCAGGGTACACCCTGGACAGGTCGCCAGTCTGTCGCAGGGCCACCAATTGTAACCCTGAATGGAAACATAGTGCTACATTAATACATGCCTGCAACCGTGAATAAATAAAATATTAATATTCACAGATACAAATGAGGAACAAATACATGCCCAAATTTATAAATATGAATTTAATAATTTTTATTTTCATTATGACCTGTATTCCTGATTGAGACTGTTTTACTGGCAGAGCTATCTCTAACTAAATTTACCATCGCAGCATAGTCCCGTATTACTGAATGTAGAAAGCCCATCCATCCATCCATGGATCCATGCATATGCAGGCTCCTACCCCACCAGAGAGAAGTGATGTTTCATGTCGAAAGAGCTAGTTTCAGTAGCCAGGGATCAGACTGCCAGGACCCCTGCCTACAACTGCTATCCAATATACAGTACACCTGACATGTACACCACCTCCTGTGGGTGGTGGGAGCACAGGAGGGGAATGAAGATAGTGTGGCTAATAATTATTACTTCTGAACACATTTTTCTATAACATTATTCTAATTGGTTCCTGCACATAGACTTGACGTCAGCGGTTTGCACAGGTATATTATGGGCACCAAGTATATTTTATGTTTTATTTTTTATTTTTCTATCCAACAATAGAATGACCACTTTACTGGTATGCAATACTATCACTCTCATTTGAAAGTTTAGTCTCTCTTAACCAGCTAGGGTAAACAGAGACCCTTCCGGGTCCCTGCTTATCAGTAAAAGGGGATTTATGCTAAATCTATGCTGCAAACCACTCTGAAACTCTGAAACCCTAACCAATGCTGTAACCTAATGTGCACCTCCCTAGAAATGTAACTATACATTGCATTGACACAGCCCACACAGGTACAAATTGTGGCAACTGTGTCAGCCACTTACGTAGGCTATGTTGTTAGATTCAAACTTGAAGTCTAAATTAAGCTTGAGGTTGAGCAGATTGCTGTTGTGGTGATCCTGTCATTCGACAAATTTCTACTTCACTATCATGCACTGGTTAGCGCCGTTCCCTCATAGCAAGAAGGTTTCTGGTTGGAACCTGCCAGCCTGCTAGGGTCTTTCTGTGTGGAGTTTGCATGTTCTATCTGTGCCTGTGTGGGGTTCCTCTAGATACTCTGGCTTCTTCTCATAGTCCAAAGACATGTTAGCTAAGTGACTCTAAGTTGGAAGAGGTATAATCACTCACGTGATCGTGAACTGGTTAAGAAAACGAATCAATGGATGGTTGTCTAAGACTACTTATACCAGATGGCAGTTTTTTAAAATATAACATATGCCATTTACATATTTTTGTACATTTAAATATGTGCATATTTGTACACTGCTCAAAAAAATTAAAGGAACACTAACTAACACATCAGAGCTCAATGGGAAAAAAAAATCATGCTGGATATCTATACTGATATGCACTGGGTAATGTGTTAGGAATGCAAGGATGCCACATCGTTTGATGAAAATGAAAATGATCAACCTACAGAGGGCTGAATTCAAAACACTCTGAAAATCAAAGTGAAAAAATTATGTGGCAGGCTAGTCCATTTTGCAGAAATTTAATTGCAGCAACTCAAAATGGCCCGCACATGCTTGTATGCATGCCTGACAACGTCAGGGCATGCTCCTAATAAGACGACGAATGATGTCCTGAGGGATCTTCTCCCAGATCAGCACCAGGACATGACTGAGCTCCTTGCAGTTAGTGTTTCTAACAGAGTCTTTGTTTTTAAAATGATAGCATAATCAATAAAACTCTAAATGTGATTTTTCTTTTTCATGATCTATAACAGTTTAAATGTTTGTCGCCATTTCCTGAATAAGCTGCCATGAATTATGGTTTGTGGTCTTGTACACCAGCTATTTTCCTCAGGTGGTGATTGTAAAGATTTGTTGAGGGTATTCAGACTGTGGTTTCACTGCCTCTCTGACCCCAGAATTAAAGACTGGCTATACTATTAGGGTAATTGCAAGATCTGGCCTTCCACTAAGTTTTTTTTCCCCCTTTTTCTGCCATTTTGTTTGTAACTGTTTCCATATGATTGGTGGGCTCATGGGAGGGCAGATGATGAAATATAACACACAAATCCCATCTAAATGACAGAAGAACACACAATAGAGCTTTCTGTATGTCATATAGAGCAAACATGCACACATTAATATATACAGGCATTCAGACACACACACACACACACACACACTGTTAGGTTGTGATCAATTGAGGTGTTTAAAAATTATTTGTTGACATGTAAGGACTCCAAAGTTAAATTTTATTTTTTATGCTTTCAAGGAACGACATAAAATACAAACATGTCAGAAATAAAACATAAAAAACATACAGTTTTCCAGGCTGAGTCAGAGTCGTTATGTTACTGGTAGGAGTGGGTTGGAAGCAGATTTCTGTACACTTTAACTGAACAATTATCATCCATGACCAAGGCTGTGATCAAGTCAATATGTCTTCTCTGACCCAGTGGAGAAGAGCACAAATTGCACAAGCCTGGGATCAATTAACAAGTTAAAGTTGAGCTTGGACTACCAGTATCCTGTTCATACTCAACTTGTCTCTCTTTCCAGCTGGTGGCGCTAGTGCAGTTCAGTGAAGCTTGTCCAGCTTTACACTGCCTAAACATGCTGCCCTTTCCGAGGGCCCACAGGCTCTACAAGATACTGGTTATGTCTTTATATGGAGTTTGTATGTAATTAAAGATGATTGTGGTAAAAAGATAATTTTTTCATCAGTGAAACATGGTTGAATAAAATCAAAGAAACTTGGGTCCATCATTGGATTTCACCTTTGATGCTTTAGGGAAAGGTTGCCGCTGATCTGCCAATGCCACCTTTACTATTTGCTCAGATAAATCAACCAGTACTCCGACACAGGAATGATATTGCCTGGCCCCAGGTTTTCTATGTATCTTTGTGTGTGTGTGTGTGTGTTTGATTTGTGTGTGCCTCAAATGCAAAGGCTTTGTCGTGGAAATATTTTCTGAGAACCTGACATTTTACCATTTTGGGGGCTAACCGTGAAATAGAGTTTTCAAACACTGACATATAAATTCAAGTCTGAGTATTTTGATAATGAAATAGGATAAATGACTGAACTCTATAAATGTGCTGTACACAGTGTCACAGTACATATGACAAATATACACTGTGTGTGAACACCAATGTATATACCAAAGATTTCAAAGCAAATGTAAAGCCAAACAGCAATTGTTTTGCCCTTCCAGGTCATTGTTCAAACAGAACAAACTGGCCACTGAGAACATTTCTGTTTGTCAGTGTAGGACAGCTAATTCAAGCTTGAGTAGATCTGCTGGTTGGCTGAGCCGAAAGCTGAGCTGCTGTGTATTGATCTGCAGCTTGTCTGAGTACTGCTGCAGTGAAAACGGACTCCTCTGCTGTCAGCATGTCTATTAACACTCATCAGCTGAATCACCAGATACACTGCAAAAAATACAATCAGTACCTTGTTACACCTATAAATCTAGCTTCCACTTGTCTTGCATAGAGGACAATCGGCAGAATTTCTCGGCAGTTTATTATATAGAGGAAACAGCAGAGCAGAACTGACACAGCAGGGTTGGCAGTTTACAACAAAAGACACAGCTGTTCACAAGTACAATCAACTGATTAAATGAGTGTATTATTTCCATATTTTTAACTTCCGTCAATTTTTTCACTCTTAGGGAAAAAAAAGTGAAAATCAGATTTAACTCCATAATTTTAGCAGTGTAGGTCAGTGAGGGTGCAGACAGACTGGCATCAATAGTATCTATCCTTAGTGGGAGATTTGAGAAAACTCAGTTTTGGAGCTCTGTATCATACTTCAATATCACTGAACGAATATGGATTTGGGTGGCATTTTGTGAAATATATAAAGTACATTAGACAATGCCCTGTATACTCATTCAATTGATTATTTTTGGAAGTTTGTACTTTGAGTTTTATTTTTGATAGAATATTTAGGATATGTGTGAATGTACTGTGCTCCTTGTTTCCTAATAGGAATCATGCCCTGATTTAAAGCAAAAATGATAGCAAACAACTGAGCTGCCTCTGAAAGCATTTCGATTTACTGTCCATCATTTTATTTAATATGACTTTTAAAAATCTAACACATTAGCTACCACTTTGAAAAGGCTAAATTTTAGCTAATGCTTATACAGTGCTCACTTACAAAGAAATGAACAGTCTTTTATTTTTTATGGTAGTTTCATTTTAATGAAGAGAGAAAGAATATCAACTAAAAACTCAGAAACAACACATTACATAAAAGTTATAAATTGATTTGCATGTCACTGAGTGAAATAAGTATTTGATACCCTACAAACCAGGCAGAATTCTGGCTCCCACAGATTGGCTGCGTGCCTATGTGGCACACAGATTACAATCAATCAATTACAGATACTCCTGATCTCAACTCGTTACGTGCATAAAGCACACCTCTCCACAGAATCACTGCCTGGACTGACTACAAGAAAGCCTAGGACTCAAATTTCCCACACATAGATACTGGAGTGCTTCGCACTGCACAAGGCTAATAGTGCATTAATAACAGGAACTCAATTGGAATCTAGAAGACAACGCAAGAGGCCAACTCCAAGGCAATCGCACAAGTGGCAAGAAGTGGAGACAGACATAGAGTCACAAGTGGAGTGACTCCTGTACATAGATGACATCAAGTTGTATGCCAGGAGTGAGGAAGACATCGACTCACTGATCCACCTCACCAGGATCTACAGCAAGCACATCAGGATGTCATTTGGACTGGATAAGTGTGACCGAATGGTTGCAAAGGGAGGGAAGGTGATCCGGACTGATGGGGTGGAGTTGCCAGAAGGCAGAATAGCAGATATACAGGACAACTACAAGTAACTTGGGTATCCCACAGGCCAACGGGAGCCATGATAAAGATGCACAATAGTCAGCCACAGTCAAATACCTACAGAAGGTATGACAAGTGCTGAGAAGCTAGCTAAATGATAATAAGAATAAGATCCAAGCCATTAATACAAATACCCTACTGGTCATCAGATACCAATTTGGAATAATAACCTGGCCACAAGAGGCGACAGATGACGTCAAGACATGAAAACTCCCCAAAATGCACGGAGGGCTCCACCTGTAGTTCAGCACCCTGACGCTCTATGAGCAATGGAAAAGGGGAGGGTGAGGATTAGTGAGTGTTAGAGCCACAATCCAGGATGAAACATGGAGCATCCACAAATACATCAGGAAGATGGCCCCCCGATATGAGCTGCTCCAATAGTTCCTCAGGCAACTGAAGATAGATGGTGATAAGGAAAAGGAAGAGCAACTATAATGGAAGACCAAGCCTCTGCATGGGATGTACCATCGACAGATAGAGCAAGTGGCTGATATCAAGAAATCCTACCAGTGGCTAGAAAAGGCTGGCCTAAAGGACAGCACAGAGGCTCTGATAATGGCAGCACTTGAACAGGCCCGAAGCACCAGATTCATAGAGGCAGGAGTTTACCACAGCCAACAGGACCCAAGTTGCGGGCTGTGCAAAGGTGCCCTGAAGACTAACCAACGCATAGTAGAAGGGATGTAAGATGCAAGCTGGGACCATGTACATTGAGAGGAACAACCAAGTGGCTGGGATAGTGTAAAGGAACATCTGTGCCGCATAAGGACTAGAAGTCCCCAAGTCCCGATGGGAGACACCACCAAAGGTTGTTGAGAACAACTACTACTGCTAGCCTACCAACCAGACATAGTGGTGGTTAACAAGAAGCAGAAGACCAGAGGTGTGATAGTTGTCCTTTTAGAATTCTAAGGTTCTCTCTGACATTTTTGTTGGAATTCAGTCATTTTCATATGACTGAATTTTCATTATTCTCTGACCACTTATCAACAATTTGTAAGAGTTTTTTTTTTGTTCTTTGCAACTTTGGCTGTTTTATTCAGAAAACAAAAAGGTTCTATCTGTAAAATCATTTAGCTTTGTATTAAAAAGTTCTATCTGTGAGTCAATAAGCACTTGAAATGCTCACAAGCGAATCAATCAGGTTGCTGTTTCTTTGTCATATCGGTGCACGGCACAATGTCAGGCAAAGGAGCGGAGGAGACAGAAGATTTTGTTGTTTGTGTTTTGTTGGAAGCCAGGGATGTTTGTAAGACATTTAAAGGTCAAGGATTTCATACATGAGTTGACGACAAACTGGAGTACTAATAACAGGCAAGTTCTGATCTTTTAATCATTTTAGATAGCACTGAGCTATTTATTTGCATTGTTAGCTATCAATGTTGCAAGCTAGTTAGTGCTAGTTCTGCAGTCAGTGCTAACATAAAGAAACAAACATAGTGTAGTTGGCAATATTTAGAGTAGTGAAAGGTCATTTCAGAAGTTCACTTATAAAATGTTACTGATTGGAGAATGACTGTAGATTTTAATATAGTCCATGACTTTGCAGTGGTACCATGTTAGTGACCTCTGTCTATATTTATTTCTGTTATTAAACCCCAGAAAAGCAAGTAAGAGGAAAAAAGCACCAGACAAAGGGACACGAAAGAAAGCAGCACAAAGAGATGAAGGGAGAAGTGTAGGAAAGGAAAAAAGACAAGAGGGAGAGGCAAGAAATAGTTTAAGACTTCATTTTGTAATGACAATAGTGGTTAGCTTTTTTTAAAAAAACAAAACAAAAACTTTTATTAAGTTACTGTACAGCTTTATAATTTATTTTTACATTAATGTAAGAATTGTTAAAACTTCCAGGCTGATGACAATGTAGAGCCAGTGAAAGGAGGGTCAGTAAGGTATTGGGTCTTGCCAGACCAGCCAGTGCAGCCAGCGACCTCACCAGTGCAGCCAACACAGCCAGCGACCTCAAAAAGTGGGAAAGCACAAGAAGCAAGGAGAAAATAAAAGACTCTGATAAAGATAAAGGGAATTACCAGAAATGTGATGTTTAAATCACACAGAGCCCTGCGTCAGCTGCAGGATCGGCTGTCTTCATTTTGGTCTCTGTACAATATTGAATACGAGCCATTACTGCCACTCTGGTAATGGTATTCCATCTCTGACAGACCTTTCATAGTATATGTGGCTTTTTAGAAGTGAACACTGAGACTGAGGGCAAAATAACAGATCAACAACCCTAATTTGTCCTGAGGTTTTAATGGCCAAAATTATATGCAATCCTCCCCCTGTCTTCTATCAATCTAAGCATTTCCGTGGTCGGTTTGAATTCACATTTATAGGCAGCCATATGCTTTCAATTTCTTCTGTGGACTAATAAAGGCCATTTGAGAAAGGGGCATTTTGATTGGGTGATTTCTCCTTTTTCTCTTTAAAAAACCTCTGGACTGCAGAGTGTGAATGTTTGACAGTTACAAACGCTGCTTTGGCAGGTTCACATTTTTTCCAACCAGCCGGCGGGAGGACTGATTCTTTAAGCTGACGCAAATGTAGAGAGAGGACAAACTGAAAACACGTGCACACAGACACATGCTCACACACACACACATACACACAACCACATGCACAACCTGGATTCAATAATCCAGACTGCTCTATTAAGATGAGAGGACGAACATACACAACCACTGTCAGAAAAACTTAATGTAAAACTACAAAGGAAATCAAAGTTCAACAAAGTTTAATGTGATCCATCAGAATATGGAAATTTTTCAGACAGGAACCTGACTGTACTGTCTCTGCTCCATACTGAAAATCAGTTGTTTCCGTTTATTATAGCTTGAGAGTCTGAACTGTAAATACTAATGCCTGCTGATGAAATTCAGATTAATCATATTCTTAAAGTCTCACACTGTTAACTGAGTTTTGCATTTTTGTGCCAGATTTCTCAGTTTCTGAATTAACCAGCTCTGAAAATATCCACCACAGTGATACTTCTGTTTGTATTGTATAGTTTACACATCCACACTAGACTGGTTTAGGAATGTAACATCAACATATTTTTTGTAACACACATTCCCACAGTAAAAAAAGGTTTAGATATGACAGAGACATAACATTTGTTTCACAATTAAGCAATCATAACAACTACAGCTAGGTAAAAAGTAAGCAGTTTGAATTTCCACATGTAATTGCAAATTCTATCAAACCCTAAAATAACAATTTCCACCACAGTATCCAAAATAAATGTGTCCCAAAGTATCCCAAAGAGTCCTCACAAAGTGTGGGACAATTTTCACTATAAAGGTTCAACCATGGAACATTTTATTATTTATATTATTGTTGGGTCTTTACCCTACAATATAAAGCGCCTTGAGGTGACTTTTGTTGTGATTTGGCGCTATATAAATAAAATTGAATTGAATTGAATTGAATTTGCACACAAACAGGAAAATCTCTGCAAAGGCAGATTTTTATCAAGATAGTTTTTCATCATCCAGTTTTTGAAGAACCCCAAAACTTTCCTCCAGTGCAGTACACCAAAATATCATTATCAATTCCTGTTAACTCACAAAGAATAATAACACCTGAATATAAAAAAATCCAAAGTCTACAGCACAGCACCACAGTACCTGACAGTTATGGACAGGAAGAAGTGGCTCCAGTTTCTAAAAGACCAAGACAGATTCCAAGCCAGTGCTTTTTTAAAGATAAATGTTTTACAGACGTGTGCAAAAGAAGGCACTTCAGAAGTTTTCCCTGTTTACTGCACTTTGTGTAAAGCTAAGCATTAAAAATTATTAATGGCAATACCTAAAATCTTTGAACACTGTAATATATAAAACTACCTAGTGCCTAAAAAGCTACCTAAAGGTGATGTTCCAACAAACATAAAAATTCTTGTATTCTATCAGACTCAGTGACTGAAGTACTGCAGTGCTCAGTGCTGCTAAGCCTGATCTGGAAGTTACTTTACATGGCTGCAGTTTAAGGAAATAAACATATGTAAATAACAAAATCTGGTTATATGTACACTGGCTCACTATAACAATGAGAAATCAAAATGTCTGTGGTAAAAAATAAATAAATAAATAAATAAAGCAAGCTGAGATGCAATTCTACCATCTTTAATAAAGTTACTTGTTTGGAGGATAATTCTCTTATCATTTTTTTATTTGTTATTTATTTATTTAATCTGCCAAGAAGTCTGTCTGAAAAACCACTGCATTCATATCTTAAACTTTTTCACCATGCAATCGTCCCTCCTTCCCTTTTTTAGAGCTTCAGATTGTTTATTTATAGTAGTGGAAATGTTACTAACTAAAGTTGAGAATTATATATTTTTTTTATTTTAAAAAAGAAGAGAAAAGAACAACAACTAGGGCTCACCAGGTTAAAATTTTGATCATTGTCTAAAACATGTAAAAAAAAAACCTAGGTTGCTCTTGAAAAGGATTTTTGCAGGTCTGCAACACTTCGGCCCTAATTCAGTGGTTAGTAGTATCATCCCACTTTTCATCATCCTTCCATACAAAGCCAGTATTTAAGTTGCCTCCTAGTCTGTTGTCTATACAGTACTATGTGTCTGCATATAGTGTGACTCATCCTTCGTGGGACTGTCAGAGTGAAACTTCAAAGCTCCAATGTAACCTCCAACCAACCAGCCCAGACTTCAGCTTTCTGCCTCTTCCTGTAGCTTCAGAGAAAACACTTTAATTACAGTATAGTCATTACGGATCATGACATATCACCATACACATAGGGCCTTGGGGGGCAGGTATGTTACCCAGAGGTTGGTGGGCGGTGCTGCTGAAGTGGCCCCATTTACCCCTTCGATGAATATCTGCCCCTCAATTTTATTGATTAGGCATTATTAGGTACTCTTGGGGGCTGCGGATTGTTGATTTGTGTATCTGTGCTTTTTCATAATTTCTTGTTCCAGGTGCTGTTTGTTTTTTTGGGGGTTTTTGTGTGTTTTTTCTTACAGGTGCAGCAGTTGGCGATCCATTGCGCTTTTGTATTTGTGCTCTACCCTTTCATTATATTTTCTCCCGTTCCCTTTTCTTTCTGTCTTTTTTTCTCCTCCCTGCCAGCTTAGACATTGTCATATTACACATGTACTGTAATAACAGAAACACCACTAATGAAAATGCATAAATAAACAGATAAAAAGAAACACAAGAACAAGAGGAGCCTATAGAGAATTCATAGAGCTCATCTTGGAAAAGCAAATGTTTTTGGCACAACATTCAGATCATAATTCTGATTGCAAAAGCTGCCAGACAGGACAGGCTTAAAAAAAAAAAAAAAAAAAAAATCCCCTCAATTCT
>VUQS01035474.1:0-11800 GCA_015108495.1 Heterochromis multidens | reverse complement strand
CCTGTGGCCCTGTTCTCGGCTTGTGTCGGGGGGGCTGGCCTCTGGTGGGGCCCGTTGCCCTTTGCCTCTGGTTTTCTGGGACTCTTGGCCTCTGGCCGTGGGCGTTCTGTCTGCGGCCTCCCTCCTTCTCCTCCTGGGGTGGAATGTGTGGCGTCAGGTCTTTGGTACTCTTGGGGGCTGCGGTTGGCCCGGATCTCCTGGATCTTTCTTTGTCTGCCTCTGGCTTCTGGGGGGCATTATTGCGGCTTCTCACCCTCAATATCAAGTACATTTCGTGACAAAGACACACACACACACACACACACACACACACATACACACACACTTACGCTCACACATTCACTCACTCATTCACTCACTCACACAAAATAACAAGATTGTACTGTAGATTTGTGTATCTGTGAATTTGTGAATCTGCTTTTCATATTTTTCTCTTCCAGGTGCTTTTAGTTTGTTTATTTGTTTGTTTTTTTCTCTTGTGTGTTTATTCTTACAGGTGCAGCAGCTGATGATCCATTGCGTTTTTCTATTTGTGTTTTATCCTTATTCTTTCTCCTTTTTTCTCCCCCTTTCCTTTTTCTGTCTTTTTCTCCCTGCCTGTCAGCTTAGACATTTTCATATTACACATGTACTGTAATAACAGTAATAATACTAATAAAAATAAATAAATAAACAGATAACAAGGAACACATGAACAAGATGAGGCTATAGAGAATTTATAGAGCTCATCTTGGAAAAGCAAATGTGTTTGGTACAACATTGCATTCAGATCATAATTCTGATTGCAAAAACTACCAGACAGGACAGGGTTAAAAAAAATAAATTAATTAAAAAAATAAAATAAATAAAATAGCAGGAGTATGAAATGGAAGTAGACAAATGGAATTCATGTTATAATTTTCACCTTTTCTAATAGAACAATATCCAAAATCCCATTAATCACAACTACCACTATTTCAGGAACTAATTAGTGAGACTAGCTGTTGTAACACTTAGCTGGCATCAAAGCCTGAACACAGGACATCATTTCTTCAGAGGCTACATTCCCACTAAAAAGTAAAGAAAAATGTGTGAATGACTATAAATCACACTTTATTTAATGTTCTTCAGCATTTTACTTTCACTGGATATTTGTAGTAACTATCTATGGTAAATATTGGGAAAGAAAGCAGTGGTATAACATGCAACAAAGAAGCTGATCCGAAGGTATAGCTGCTGAGGGCATTTTTTCCCATCTGGTATGCACCATAACCACCCATAACAAACCAACTACAATTAAGAATACTTGTTTAAATGTATATTGTGTTAATTGGTAAATATCTTCTTCTCACATTCTCTACTCTGAAAACCCAGCTTCAGCACTACCTACAGTGCTTTTTGTATAATCCTAATCCATATTCAGTGTTAACATTGCAGCAGAACTATTAAAAAATTTCTGCATTACATGACAACATTTTATACACCATCCAAGAAGTTCTGCATTATTAACTGATAGATTGCAACTGATTGTTATAGTACTAACACGCTATGATTTTAATGTTTAATCATACCTACTTTTATTTTAAGCTCATGTCTAATTTGTATCTACCTAATCAACATTTTGCACAGTTGAGCTTTTAAATTACATATGGTGCCACATATTGAAACAGTAGTGTCCCCTTGTAAGCTGTTAGAGTGTCAAGAAACTATTTAGTCAATAAGCAGAAACTACATTTAACCACATAATTAAATATACTTATTTGTGTTGCTAATTTTCATAAGTAAAGTGTTCACCTCTGTTTTATGTTTTATGCTTTGGGACTAACTGAATTGTTGAGGACATCAAAGTTTTTCTTATCTGAATCTCATCTCAAATCTTTAATCCTCCCAGCATATGGTGGTGATACACAGTGAGTTCTAATTTTAACTAACAAGCAAACAATTATACCCCTTTTCTCATGTGTAAATGGCACCACAGTGTTTATTCAGGCCCTAAATGAAGAGAGCAAAAGTAGCTACCATTGCAATGGGCCAACTTTTGACTCCAATCCTCCACACTATGATGAACTTATTTACAAAACTTATTTACAAAAAACTAACGGGAATAGTTTAAATTGAATAATATGTGTTAAAGGGTTTACATAAAAAACATGTCTTTGTTTCAAAGACAGATCATTTGTCTGTTTTAGTTTAAGTCAAATAACAAATGTATGAGAAAGATTTTAGCGCTTAACCATCCGACCTCTGTTCTGTCCTTGCACATCTACAATATATAAGCTCTCATTTTTTGTCATGTTTGTCCATGCTTTCTTCTTTGTCATGACACCCTACTTTTTTGAAAAGAGATGAACTTGTCACCCATTAGGGAGTCCCTTCCTGTGCTGAGTGGGAGGGAGTCAAAAAATTGAATTCAGGACATTGTACTCCTTCCTTGAAATGTTCTGTGTCTGGATGCCTTTCAGTGGAACTGAATCGAAATCATGAACTCAGTGAATATACCAGTACATAAAACCCTTATGTTTTAAGGGATCTATGTGTGATATTTTAAGAGTACAATGTGTCTTAGCAAATATGAACAGGGGTTGCTTGGGGTAGACAACATATAATGGACCACCTTATTTACTTCTTGATTGAAAAACAAGGGCTCACTCAAGTGTCCATCTTTCCTACATGCCTCAATACATACCCACAATGTGATGTGTCCTATGACCTGATATTTAGCACTCAGACTGATTCTCAGTTTATATTATTAATTTACCTGATGTATAAAGGTCAGCAGTGAGGCATAGCTTATTTATTCTTTACATAAAACCCAGACACGCAAACTCAAATACAGACACCTTCTGACCTTCATAGTTGAGTTTGAAGCCATGTGCAGAGACAGCAAAGTCACTGGTCAATCTCAACGAGAAGACATTTCCTGTACTGGTGACCGGAGGAGGAACCTGGAAACCTGTTAACCTGTAGAAACACAGAAGATAATATACTGACATGATCAACAAATTACTGGCATTTTAAAGTATGAGAAAAACAAGCCACTTTCTTATGTGGAATAGATAAAAGCCTTGGTGATGGTAACCTATAGTAAGAAAGAAAATATCAGGAAATACATAAAAAAAAGATTAAAAAAACACCCATCTTGTGCTTACAGGAGAGAAAAAAAAACGTATTTTTAACAGCCTTGACTGTTGACTACTTAGCAAAGAATGATTTACATAATAAAAACTTTTCATCCACCCTATGTTTAAGTACGCAGATAGATGTTCTTTAGTTTCCATAAAGAGAAATTCATTTTGCTGAGGTCAGCACCATACTGACAAAGAAGACAAATGGAAAAAAGTAAAGATTGTATAAAACCTGTTCTTAGTCCTCACCAATACCACTGCCTGTCATAGAGCCTCTGAGGCAGAACACAAAAACCCTCTCCATTTTCTTCTAAAAACATCTACTTTAATGGGGGCTTTCAAATAAGTCAAACCATCAGATCAAAGTGTACTATCGGAATTGGTCACCCAGCTAGTAATACTGAAATGGATCTGTGTGCAGATCAGTAAACAATAAAACAGGAGTCAAGTAGGAAGCCAAGGCCCCCTTTAATGTGTACTCAACATGTTTGAGTCTGACCTCGAAAAATACGCTTACACACAACTGCTCGTAGGTGGGCCTTTAGCTTTTAGAATTCCTTGAAATAAACAAGGAGGAAGCGAAGAGGAGGAATGGAAGGCCAGCTCTTTTTCAGGTATGGAAAAGAGCCAAACTGTCTTGCTGCCACTGCGACACATTTTTCTTGTGTCCTGCAGCTACCAATTCTTCCTTTCATTTCACATCCCTCCTTCCTCTTTCTTTCACCTCCTCCTTCTCTTCCCCTTGCCTACATCCACTCATACCATCCTTTCCTCTGGCATTAAGTCACCAAACTCATATTTTTTTCCTTCTGCCTTCACTTCCGCCCCCCTTACATACTTTCTCTCCCTGTTTCTCATCTCCTCTATCCACTTCCTTCTGTGGCATTTATCCACCTAAATCTCCTTTCTTACCATTCCTCTTCAGTTCTGCTAATCTCTTTTTCCTGGCATTCTTATACATATATTATTCACCCTCTCTTTTGTCTCACATTATTTTTTTTGTATATAATCTTTCTTTTGTATCTGTATTTCCTTTAGCCATACTTCCCATTTATTTTCTCCCTTTCCTAACAATCAGGACATGGCTTATTAATCAACTGTGTTTTGATCTTCCCTACTCACTGTGCATATGTTATAACATAAAACTGACACTTGAAGCATGTCAGAATACATCTACTATAACACAGAAGACAAATTCAGGGTAGTCAATTTTGTACCTGTGAGTTGTTAAGAGTAATCTGTTTAATGTTACTGCAACAGGAGAAATTATGTCTGACTCTGACCTCTATTTAGTATTGAGAAGTTAGCATAACACACATCCTCAGTTATGACAAAGTGCTTTTAAATTTTTAAAACATTCACACCACGCAGAGACTTACTTTAATTTTGTATTCTCCTGCTCCATCCTTGCACTCATCCTTCTTCTCAATCTGTCCTCTCGTTTTTCTTTCTGTCTCCACATATTAATTTATTAAGCTTTCTATCAGCAAAAACAACCACAGTTAAGTCTAGAATCTGTCCCTCTCTCTATTCTTTCTCTCTGCCCTTCTTTCATTTTCTTCTTCTGCCACCTACCTTGCTTTTATGCTCTATTATGGGTCTGCTTTTTTACCTCTCATCTTTTAATCTCTCTATCCTATTTATTTTACCCTCTCACAACCTCCTTGTCATATTTATTCATTGTCTGCTGTCTCCTCTGCTTTCTTCTCATCTTTCTTTACCTCCATCTCACCTCCATCTTGCCTCCCTTTCTAATCCCCAATGCTCTACTTTTTTCAGTTAGTTCAGATTTGTTCCCCTCCTGTAAATTCACTCTTCACTAATCATTCTCCCTACACTTCTTTCTGGTTACCCCAACTGTCCTGAACCTCTTCTTTCAAGCTTCCATCTCTCCCGTCAGCTTGCTTTCCATTGCTGTCTATTTCCCCCTGAATCGTTTTAACTCGTCCAGCCTCACATGTTGATTCTCATTTCTCAACTGACTTACTCCCTTTCTATTTCTTTGTTCTCTCCCTTCTAATCCAAAACCACTCAAAGTGCAAATGGCCACCTTCTTAAAAGTACCCAACCATCTCTTTAATCTTCCTCTTCATTCCTAATCTATTTCTCATCTGTGCATTTCTGCCTCAGCTTCATTTCTATTTTTGGACATTTTCTGATCTCATCTTCAGTCGGTAAATCTCTGTCTTCCTCTCTCTTTGTTCTTTTCTATTTGTTTTTCCTCAGCATTATTTAACTGCCCTTTGTTGGCCTCACTTCACT
Organism: Heterochromis multidens; assembly: GCA_015108495.1. Classification (NCBI taxonomy): domain Eukaryota; kingdom Metazoa; phylum Chordata; class Actinopteri; order Cichliformes; family Cichlidae; genus Heterochromis; species Heterochromis multidens. The sequence continues at coordinate 6,434 of VUQS01035474.1, read as the reverse complement.
CTCCGTTTTATCTGTCTTTACAGTGTTTCTTTTGTTGTAGTAAGAACATTAGCATGATGTGTGTATAATGATGCACACTGTGTCACTGTGCTTTGACTCAAAAGGAAATGCTTTCTGCACATTCACATTCAGTCTTATTTGTAATGCTGTTGTAAACAATATAGCAATGAAATAAAGTGCTGTTTATGCACGTGTGCACATGAAGTTTGCAAAAGGAAGAAGTAGTAAAACACAAAGTTTAGGTAGTAGTTGTAGGAAAATTACTAATATCATATTATTACTGTGTAACAACAAAGAAAAATGTATCAACATAGGATTAGCAAACTGAGTGCATGTTGAGTGCACACATGACATGGGTTTTAGCATTTTAATCACTGTAGCAAACAATATACATGATTCAGTTGATTAATTAGAAACCTCTTGGATAATTTTTTTTTTTTTTAAACACAAAATGTCTAAATGGCTCATCACTGAATGGCTTTTCTATTCTTACTTGTCACTCAAAGTGCTTTTTACACTACAAACCACATTCATTCATTCACAAGGTGCTTTATTCTTGGCCTTAAAAGACTTTTACCTGTTACATCCACACTCACACACCAGTGGATGTAATTTAAGGATCAATATCTTGACCAGGGACACTTTCACACACAGACTAGAGGTGCTGTAATTGAAACACTGACCTTATGATTAGCTAACAACCTGCTCTACCTCCTGATCCACAGATGTCCCCTTATGCCTGTTTTTTAAATATAAATAATTACTTTTTCCCTAGATGAAGCACCTTTATTCATATTTCAGTTCAACACGATCTACTATTACAGAAAGAAATCTACACTTCAAAGATAACAACATTTCATATCCTTTTGAAACAAAGTAAAAAAAAATCTCTGACCATTCCTCCTCCTGCTTCTTGTTTCTGTGCTTATAATGTCTTACTTAATGTTTCACTCATGCAGAAACAAGCTATCAATACACATATACCCCCAGTACACAATTTTTCCTATGTAGCAAGTAATCTCTGGACTTCAAAGCTGAACCAAATGTCATGGTAATAAATATCCAAATCAGTATTCAATATGTATATATGCATTTACAAAAAAAACCCCAAAATAGCCTGTGAAATAAGAAATGGCATTCTAACATCATTCATTTTTGAAAATCAGTCATTAGTAGTTATTTTCAGAGAAGACAACATTTCTGGGTTATAGTGCGTGACTGTGCATCACAGTGCTCATCTCACATTACCAGCACTGATACCAGACAGTGCTTGTGATCATAAAAGATCACACTAGGAGACTGTTGAAAAAGTCAGGTATTGGGAATAAATTAAAAATTTGCAAAGATGATTCCTGAAAACTTCTCTTTGGTGTGCGAATTTACAGTAGGAAGCATGTAACTGAGCAAAAAGAATGCACACATCACATGTGATGTTAGCGTATGCTGGTAATTGTTGGTGCAAGTTTATTAACCATTTGTGGTAAATGGTGGCTATTGCATTCCTCAGTATCAGCTGTAGCCTGCCGTGATGGCTAAAACAGAAGAGCTGAAAGTACAAAGAAACACTCCCTTGGGCTCGTTCCTTGCCGCTATATCAAAATACGATGTAAACTACAATACTGTACAAAAGTCTCAAGTCACCCTTTCTATTCACATAGAAAAGAATTAATGGTTTGCACACTGCAGATTTCCAACTTCCTTATTTATTGTATCTGGTAGTGTGTGACATTTCAAGCACACCTCCTCTTCATCTGAAAACACAGAGTGGCGTCACCTTAAATCACCTGTGACAGGTCACATGACCATGACTAATGGCAATAATATCCAATCAGAACCATATGTTATATAGGACAAACAGTTGATGAATAAATCATCTACAAATAATACATACTGCCTCGGCATGAGTCAGAAAAATCATTGCCTAGAAAGACAAAAAGGAAACAAGAACAAGTAAATGAAGAATGATATCTCCACAAGCACAGCAACAAACAGAAGGGAAGATATACATAATGTCTCAGGCAATATCTAACATTAAAATATTTGATGCAGTTGGTTAAACAGATATAAAACCTACTCACCCAATTAACCACAATGTGTCACATACAGTATCTGCTACATAAAAAATTGTGAAAACATATGATACACGAACACAACATCTAAAGAATCCCCTCAATAAGAGGTTTTACACTGCCATCGGATTACTCCGTCATGTGTCAAGTATAAGAAAACCCCTAAAGAGGCAATAAATAATAAATAAATAAAGCAATAAAAAAGGAAATTGGAGTTCCGCTGTGTGAACTGTTACTTCTTTTCTGTTAATTTTTTTTTGGCCCTGCACCTGCCCCACATCGTGGTGAGGATGTGCGTGGATTTTTTTTCCTGTTTTTTTCTTCATTCATTCCATAAGACCTGTTTCAGGAAGTTTTCAGTCCAGTTCTTGTGTAATTTGGCAGCCCTTTCTCCCTGTTTCCCTTCCTTAAGAATGGCTTCTCGACAGCTATCCTTCCACTGAGACCATTCCTAATGAAGCTTTGGTGAACAATAGCCCTGGCCAGATGCCCTGAAGGGCCAGATGCATCTCTTAGGCCCTGTGTCTGGTCTCTGTTGGATTTCTTAAGGACATGACTTTCAGATACTGTTCATCTGCTGTAGATAGTTTTTTAGGCCTGCCACTTCTTCTTTTGTCCTCCACTTGTCCAGTTACCTCAGATTTTTTAAGAACAGTGCACACAATCCCAAGATATGCCAAGTATTTAGCTAGTAGCTCTTTGGGAATCACCTTATTGGTGCAAAAATACTATTTTATGCCTGATAAACTGTGTTATCTTGGGCATTTTTCATAGATTCAGCTAATGAAATGAGAACAAATTATGTGTTTTTGCAACAGGCTGCTAGTAACAAAGTGTCTAAAGATACAATTTAAAACTGGTTCTTTGCTAAGTTGTCTGTCATGAGTAGACGCAGCACTGATTCATCTCTTGTACCTGCAAGAGACAAACCAGTGAGTTGGATGCCTTTCTTATACTTGAATGATCCATAGGTCAGTGTTAAGTGGCTTAACAGACAAACAAACAACCAAACAAAAGAAATGTTCCTCTGAAAATGGTCAGGTAAAAGGACTGGACTGAAAATAAGTGAAAAAGCAGCCAGTGTTTAAAGAACAACTTTGAAAAACCTTAAAAAACCTGGTCAACTATTGCTCAAGACCACTTTAAAAAATGACAAAAAAGTCTGGCTCCTTGAAAGTAAAATATAAAGAAATGAGGAGTAGCTCATGACTTTTGCACTTTACTGTATATATGAATGAAATGCACAATAGGCCACAAACTGAGAGCCCTGGTGCCAGAGGAAACTATAAGGCAAATCACCTGAAAACACATAAGTAATAGCTTGTCCATCTGGAAAATGTGACCTGCATACTAACAAAGTAGACTTCCAATTCTGGCTCACATTATTGAAGGTGCACCCCCTGCCCTGTTTTCTCCCCACCCACCCCCTATCCTCAGCTGAATCTTTCAATATGCGGGACAGCACAGCCACAGGATTTATGTGTTCTCAGATTTATGAGGTAAAACCAAAATTCTCTTACAGAAACTGAACGAAAGATGGAACAGTGGGTGTCTGGCGCTCAAGGTCTATTCCTGTGGGAGTGTGTGTAGTAGTGTATACCCATGTGTGTGTGTGTGTGTGTGTGTGTATTATGTGTGTAGTGAAATCACATTAGCAAGTGAGTGAATGAAGCTAATATCAGCAGAGTGCCTTCTCTGTGCTGTCCTGCACAAATACAAAAACGTAAGGGGCAATGCATAAGAGAACACACAAACACACGCACACACACACTGTGTTCTTTAGTTTCTGAAAAAGAAGCAACAACATAGTATGGCTAATGTGATTGGCAGACCCCCTCCCCTGGTTTCTCCTTCTCTCTTTTTCGCCCTCCTTTCGTTGTATGTAGTGTGATGGTCTTTTTATTGCCAACAGGGGAAAGAGACTTTCCATTATTATCACTGCTGTGAAGGAAAGAGAAATGGAGTGGAAAAGAAAAACTGTAAAAATTATAACAAAGAGGGCTTGACAGAGTAAGTAATACACAGTTAAGATTTTGTGTTGTGTGAAATAAATTCTGAGATCTGATATCTACCCCAGGTATACTCACATGTGCCTGGGGTAGAAATTCATGAGAGTGGTGGAAGTATCTTCATAAAACTAAAAATAAAAAGTTTCATGTACACTTACATTTTAAATCCCAATTTTTTAAATGTATAACTGACATTGTTTCAGTGACAGATGTAAATGTGAACATTGATGATCAGAGATGTTAATCTCTCATGAATTTAAAACGTTTTAAGGCCCTTTAAGTGATAAATAAATCCTGTTCCACTTTGTTCTGAATGAATATAAGGCCAAAAAGGGTTGGTGTACACCATGCCACAGGTGAACATCAGTTGCGGACCACAGTGCAAGACTGATTGAGGTGTTAGTCATGTTTACAGCCTGTTTTGATGCCTTAGCTTTTCTGTGACACAATGGCACATCAATATTATCTCAGCGGATTCTCATCTGACTGGCTAAGTAGAAACATCACATGAACATCACCCAATGAGTACACTGATTTCATGGGTCAAAGACACTTATTTGCTTCCTGACAAACCAATCATCCAATCACAAGTCAAAAGCGGTGCAAAAGTGCTGCAGGGGAAGGCCAATAGGACAAAAATCAAAAACCAAAAGACAAAATACTTTTTTCTGATAAGTCCAAGGTGACGCTGAAAAATCTAAAATGAAGACATTAATATTTAAAGTCACATATACAGTATAAACATATTTTATGTTATTTCTTTACATTACAAAATATATTTTAAAAAATGTATGAGTGTGTTCAAATTTTTTGACTGGTGCCACACATGCACACACCTTAACAGAATCCAGAATTGGTGTTTTTATAAATGTTAAGGGTCAGCTTGTCATGGTCTCAGTCCTCGCCGTGCGACCTGCCATTTTCTGTATATTTTTGTCCATTGTATTCCACTTTCCCTTTTCCCGGTGTGTGTGTGTGTGTCTGTGTGTGTGTGTGTGTGTGTGTGTGTATGTGTGTGCATGCACTGGATTTTGTGCATTGTTGGGACGTGGCCTGTTTCCCGTCTTCTGGTTCGCGCACACCTGGCATAATCACACACCTGCCTCAGATTACCTTGTTGTGGCCACTTCAGGAGGAAGCAGCAGAGAGTCAGTATTCGCTAGATTGTTGCATGAGAACGGTTAGTGCTGCCTGGCTCCCAAACTTATTGTGATTACCTGTTTGCAAAACAGATTCTTACCTACCTGTCTTTGTGCCCACGATTACTCAGAGAATTTCCTGACTCGGAGTGGTGAGCAGACTCTTGTGTGGAATTTGGAAAGAATTGGATCCATTTGGATACAGAGGACGGGCCTCGGGGAGACTCGGATTGCAGCAACTGTTTTTCACTATTCTGAACTGCTGTTTAAATTCACTATAAATAAATTCACTGTGTTCACTTGGAGCCTGCATTTGAGTCCAGCTTCTTAGGTCATCCTGACAGAACAATCCAGCCAGGGATGGACTCAGCGGGCTCGGACCCAGTTAGTCGTGCCCTTGCTGTTCAGGAAGAGCAGCTTGGCCGACACAAACAAATGCTTCAGCACATCACAGGAGAATTAGGTGCAATAATGCAACACCTGGCCGAGGTTAAAGGTATGATGCACACTCCTGCTTCTGTTCCCTTGCCTAATCCACCTGTTCCTCAGAACCGGGCTCCACCCGTTGAATCACGGCCATTGCCACCTCTCCAGCCTCCGGAGAGGCCGCTACCGACACCAGAGGAATTTACAGGTGAGTTGGAGAAAAGCAGTGGCTTCCTAACCCAGTGTTCTTTAGTTTTTCGCCAGCAGAGTCAGACCTATTCCACTGATGAGTCAAAGATAGCATTCATGATGACGTTGTTGCGAGGAAGAGCCTTAAAGTGGGGACAGGCGGCCCGTCTCTGTCTTTTGAAGAATTCATAAATAAATAAAAATGTGTGTTCGATAAAGGCTCAAACCCTGACGCAGCAGCCCGCAGGCTGTTTTCTTTGAAGCAAGGTAAGTGTGTTGCAGATTTCTCTGACTTTTGGATTTTGGCTGAAGAAACTGGTTGGAAGGAGAAGGCCCTCCGTGGAGTATCTTTGAACTGTTTAAATGACAAACGAAAAAGAGAATTAGCTGCAAAGGAATTACCTGTTTCCCTTGATGTGCTAATTTCTATGTCTATTCGTATAGATGACCATATGCGAGAGCATTGGCACCGAGGGAACTACATGTCTGTGTAGGTTCTCAGTCATCCAGGACATGGTAGTCTAAGAGTTTGAAAGAAGGCAACTGGACTTCTTTAAGTTGTTTGAAGACGTTTCACCTTTCAGCCAAAAGGCTTCTTCAGT
>VUQS01035466.1:28542-47733 GCA_015108495.1 Heterochromis multidens | reverse complement strand
CGGGGTGTTTTTAAAAAAAAAAAAAAAAAAAAAAAAGCGAGAGCGTGAAGTTGTGAGAAAAAAAAAAATCTGCTCGTGCTCGAGATGACAGCAGCAATGTCAGAGGCGCTCGTTTTGAAGTCGGAGGGGTTCTCACCTGTGCTTTGTCTGCCAGACAGAGAGCTACATCTAAACACGTCAGTGGAAACAGCGCCAAACAAAACATGCCCCGAACCCGCAAAGCCACACACGAGTCAAGAACCGCTTGCAATTTCAGAATAGCATGGCCTTTCCCATAGACTGATAGATGGCAGGCCAGAACAGCTGTGCAGCAGCTAGCATGTCCAGACATGAAACCCTATACATGCTGTTTACCCCTTAAGATGTCTGTGTGGTTTAAACATTGTTATGATCTTTCGGTGAGGGGAAATTATCATTGTTATTGTTATTGTTGGGAATAATAACTGCTCTCTGCTTCAGTGTTTTTTGGTATTGGAAACAAAAGGTAATTTTTATGTTCATTTTTTTTTATATATATATATATGTAATTAAATATTTCCAGCTTTTATAATGTGATGGGTAAATATACACCATTTGTATGCAACTTTCCTACCTCCTTCACCAAGTAAATTCATAAAAGCATCAAAGGAAGCTTTATGCTTTAAGTTTGTTCTTATGGTCTTCATGTAGTAGACCAAAAAGTCATGTGTTCCCTTAAAAATGCTGTTAAGTGTTATTTGAGCTGCTGTTCTGTCTAGTAATCTGGGCTTTTGTAGGAATGTATCCATAGTTTGACACATCACTTTTGAGCCATACATGGCAATTACACACACACACACACACACACGTCTCAATATGATGTGAGGAACAGCGGGATAGGGGTAAAAATGCTGTGCAGCCCCTCATAAAGTGAGACACCTAGTTAACCTTCCTATGATGTTAGACAACCCAGGGACCAGATGATGCCCTATGAGCAAGTGCTTGGCGATGGTGGGGAGAAAGAACTCCCTTTTAGGAGGAAGAGACCTCTGGCAGAACCAGGTTCAGGGAGGGGCAGCCATCTACTGCAGTCAGTTTGACGGAAGTGGAGGAAGAGAAGAGAAAAAAGGGAAGTTTAGAGAGACCACGAACAATAAACAGGGCACTGTGGCAGGGAGTAGACAAACATCTGTGCTGTGCAATAGTTCCATGGGAGGGGGATGGGGATGGTTCAGGTAGCTTTTAGGACAACCTGATAACAAATTACAGAAGTGGAGCCTAGAAGTAACAAATGCATGGACCAGTTTTTCAGCATCACTCTGAGTCAGGATTGTTCCTAATTTTGTATATCTGCCTTCAAATCTAGAGCTAACACTGCAACTCACACTGGAAATGTGGTTCCTATAAACACATTAGACTGTTGCATAAACCTGAGGCCCGCATGATTGTCATTAAACTGTCTAAATCCACAATAAGCCTTCTCTAGTGGCTCCTCTTTATCTCCTTTTCTCGTCTCTCTGTTTACCTTCTTTTCCTCCCATGTTTTCCTCTGTCTCCTCTCCACAGCACGTTCCTGTACCTGAAGTTCCTGGTAGTGTGGGTGTTAGTTCTGCTGGCTGACTTTGTGCTGGAGTTCCGCTTTGAGTATCTGTGGCCCTTTTGGCTTTTCATTCGAAGTGTCTACGACTCTTTCAGATATCAGGGGCTGGTAAGAGCTTAGTTGTAATGACCCTGAACACATCGCTCCTTCCACTCAGTATAAATGCACACTGGAATTGTTACCAAAGATGAAACGTCTAATTCTCCATCTCTTTTCTCCCACGCTTTTAGGCATTCTCTGTCTTTTTTGTATGTGTTGCGTTTACGTCAGACATCATATGCCTCCTCTTCATCCCCGTCCAATGGCTGTTCTTTGCTGCCAGCACCTACGTATGGGTCCAATATGTCTGGCACACAGGTTAGTCCAAGTTTTCTTTCTTTTTTTTTTTGTTTTTTTTTTTCCTTGTTTTCTTTTTCCCTTCTGGCAGGCAAACGGCCACTTTCACCTCAAATACTTGGTGCACAAGAAATTCAAAGCTGACAAGTTTCTTCTCTGCTGATTTGATATTTTTTCTCATCTCCTTCTTTCATGCAGAGAGAGGAGTGTGTCTACCCACTGTATCGCTGTGGATCCTGTTTGTGTACATCGAAGCTGCCATACGGTTCAAAGATCTGAAGAACTTTCATGTAGACCTGTGTCGGCCCTTTGCTGCTCACTGGTAAACATCAGTTGTGCATTTTACGTTATTGTCAATGTTAAGTAGTGAAAAAAATCCACGATTTCCTTCAATTTTATAATAATTTTACAAAGTGCTGAGTGTTTACTCTCAGTGTTTCTCCCTACCTCCCAGTATCGGCTACCCAGTGGTGACTCTAGGCTTCGGCTTCAAGAGCTACGTTAGCTACAAGATGCGACTGAGGAAACAGAAGGAAGTGCAAAAGGAGAATGAGTTCTACATGCAGCTTCTACAGCAGGCTTTACCTCCAGAGCAGCAGATGCTGCAGAGACAAGAGCGGGAGGCAGAAGAGGGTAAGTCACAAAAATCCATTAAAGGGGTTCTATAATGCTTTTCATTCATTTCTTTCATCTATAGCCTGTTACTATGGTGGGTTTATATATTAAATATGACCAAAGTTCTAAATAATGATTTCAGAGTTTGTGCAAATAATCCCTACCAGCTAAAAACTGGGGTTTCAGGCTGCTATAAATGCCTGGTTTTTCCTACTCCTAGCTCTGTGTGATGTCAGTGAGAGTGGATATCCCTAATATGAACATCTCAGGCACACAGTTCTGGCCAAGTGTACAGAAGCCCTAACCACCTACTGTTCAAACATTGTGTTTGCGAGGGGCAGCCAATCAGAAACTTGGCTTAAGTGGTTGTGGAAGAGAGCTAAAAACCAACTTGTTTCAGAGAGGGTGGGCAGAGGGGCTGTACAGTAAAAAAGGATTACTTTGAACTTTGGATCATGCAAAGCTGCTCTAGCAGGGTCTAGAAGTTTATGGAACTGAAAATGAGCAGAGCAGGTCCCCTTTAAACACTGAGATAATATCCTGCGGATTGAAAATGCAACAATGGCAACAAAAAAAATAAGGTCAGGACACACATGGACATGCAACAAAGATGACAGGGGCATATACCGTCATTTATGGAATGTAAATATTGCCAGATTGAGAAACTTCAATCCAGCCATCCGTTTTCTTCTGTCTATCCAGTTCAGGGGGCTGGAGCCTATGCCAGCTGTCCAAGGGCAAATAAGAGGGTACACCCCAGACAGGTTGCCACTCTGTCACAGGGCTATTGAAAAACTTAATTAACTGTTTTCTGCAATATTTAAAGGTGTATTTGTGAAGCTTTCAATTGAAGGGGTGCTTTCACACCTGTAGTTTAGAAAAAAAATGTGCATACTGTGGTCTTTTAGCACTTCTCTTTTCTTAAGAACTAAGAGCTCTAGATACAAGGTCATCTAATTAACCATCAGAAGTATTCAGACACATGTGTAGCTCACACTGTGGTGATTTATAGCACTTCAATCAGCATTTTCCCAAACCTGTATGCATTGGCAGGCATCAGCATTAGCTGTCCTGGTGTCATGAACAGTTCATTAAGTTGTAACTGATTATAACCAGTCCTTGTACAGGATGTTGATTTCAGTCTTCAGACACTGATTTCAATCTTTAACAAAAGATGGGAGTCACGTTTGTCATCATGCTGCTTCTTGTTATGTCCAGTGAATAATCCCAAATGTACAAAGAGAGGCATCAAGTCATCATATTTAAATCACAAGTGCAGAGCTCATTCAGAGAGTGTGTAATCCAGGTTATTTTATTTTTTTAAAGCTACAAATGACAGATGTCCCCTAAGCGCTTCACATTGTAGGCAATCATAAAGCAGGGTCTCTGCCAGCGTATTACAAACTGCTGTGACTAAGCTGACTCACCTCCTGAGTATCTTTGATTTATTTTTCATTTTGTTTTTAGACAAAAGGCCTAAAACATCGTATTAGCCAGCTGTTCCTGTTAACTATTTTATACATATAAAAACTGCTTGAAAAAAACCTATAAAGAAGTCAGAAAAGAGAATAAAGAAACAAGCGGGTGTTCTGACTTGATACTGCTATAAATGTTCAGCTGTCCACTAGCTAAGACAGGCTAAATCAGCCAGCGCTGTATATGAACAAGGTCAGCTGTTATCCTGTTCGTGTATATATTACTCTTCACAAATGCAGCCCTGCTGTTCTGCCAGTGCCACGTCACAATTAGCAATTATCAGTGTTAAAGCGGATGGAAGCGCTATATCAAGAGAGAACTTTTTGGCCAGCCCTACAAATGTTTCACACTCCTTCAAAGACCTGTTACTAAAACATGGTCAAGCTTTAACATTAGAGTTAGGTTACAGTTAGTAGGTAAGGATTTGGTATTTACTTGTGATGGCTGAAGTTGGTTGGTTAAGCCAACAGTCCTAGACTAGGTGATACAACCAGACCTCTCATCATGGGATGGTTTCTGTACTGCTTCATTTCACTACATTACATTATGTAAACTGGATGACTCAACACACACCTGTTTAACTGCCTTTCAGTTTTTCAGTGAGCAGAAAAAAAACAATAACCACTCTCGTGCTGATGGGCGCGCGTGTGGCTACCAGCCATCGCTTTCTTAGAAATTCACAAGTTGGTAGTTTATGTTTTGAACTCATCTGTTATGCTTCAGATGCTCTGCTTTGCTTTCAAACCACATACAAACCCAGATTCAGAACTAGACCCTTCTTTTTCCAGTGGGCTCAGCCCAGATTTTTAGAGTTCGTTTGACAGCATGTATGCCTGCAGAGACAAACTGAACAAAACAGGAAATTCACCAGATTTGGTCCCCCTAAACAGGTTAGGTCTGAAAACACCCTTTTCGGTTAATACAAAGATGGAAACTCTTCTGCTGCCATGAGGCTGTTTATATATCTTAGGGATTGTCAAGGTCATCACTCAGCCAAATATGAATCCAGTTTGCTTTGGAATTTGGTTAAATCTATCTGCTATGTTTTTATATGTGTTCTAATGCTGTATACACTTTCTTTCATCCAGCTGCCTTAGCTAAAGGGATCTCGGAGGTAGAACCCACAGTAGTGTCCCAAAACGGAGCACCTCCTGGAAAGAAAAGCACTTCAGTACCGTTACCTGAGCTGGAGTACCGGGAAAAAGGGAAGGACAGCTCTGCAAAAGAGGGCAAAAAACAGAACACAGTTGGAATCAATAACAACAGTATTATACACGCACTGGACTCCAAACTACAGGAGACGGAATATATTGAGAACTACGTCGGGGCAAAAAGACTGAACAACGACCTGGCAGGCGAAAACACACACGCCGATACCAACACACACACTTCTTCTAAAGAGGAAATTGGGGGCATGGGGAAAAACTACAAAAATGCCAGCGGAGGAGGTGGGGGCAGCAACTCGTCTCCACGGAATCACAGTTCTGCAAACGGCAGCGTGCCACCGGGTTCCTCAACCAACAAGAATGAGAAGAAGCAGAAGGGAGCAGGAAAGGGGCAGAAGGATCCGGTGGAGAACTGCATTCCCAATAACCAGCTGGGAAAGCCAGACGCTCTAGTGCGGTAAGATACCCCCGTCATTATGTTCCAACATCCATTTTTACTTGGATACTTTGAGGGATACTCACCAGTTGCTAATTTTTGTATTGTCTAGCTCTAGTGGATAACCAAGCTAACAGAAAATTTGAAAATCACGATTGCAGCATTATCTTCAGTATTAGAATAACTCTGTACTGAAACTGACTCATTTAGTGTTTGCTAATGTTGTGGCGTCTCTTCCCAAAGGCTGGAGCAGGATGTGAAGCGTCTGAAGGCAGATCTTCAGGCCAACAGGCAGCTGGAGTCGGAGTTGCGGAGTCAGCTTTCCTCTCTAAGCAGCCAAGACCGCAGCCTTCGCTCCGAACTGAGCCAGCTACGCCAGGACAACGAGCTACTACAGAACAAGTGAGTGCATGTACACTTATTGACAAAATATTGACAAAAAATGTATTGACAAAAATAGTCAGGACTGCTATAGTCAAAAGAAGATCACCATTTCCAGCTGAAGTGATTAATATCTAGCTGCTCTGCTCTGGGACCTCCCCACCCTTCCATTTGCATACATGTAAAGCCAGAGGTGGGAAAGCAGCAGCAAACTGCTAGCACAGAACAAGGCAGGAAAGAAAGCAGATATGTTGATAGATTGATTATGTAAGGCATAACATAAAAGGAGGAGCTGGGGTGGAGGTGGGTTGTAAAGTGGTTTGCAGTGTTTTCTCTGGAAATTTTAAGTAAAAGTGTAACATAAGTGCCTAACATAACCCATAACTGCAAGAAAGCTGTTCCTGCTAAAGGTGAAAACAACAACCTTGTTTCACCACTTGAGACTAAAAAATACAGTGGAGTACAACCAGTTTATGAAGGCACATGAGGAGAGGATACTAGCAGCTGGTGACGTGCTGCCCAAAAGTAAACAATTGAGTCCACCGAGCATCGCAGGAGCACTAGCAGGTTAGACTCTGTATGACAGGAAGAGCAAAATGGTGGATAGAAACTACTGATGCAGTTACATTTGTGGTAAAGGAGGGCTTTCAACAGCTGGTTTAAAAGCTTAATCCAAGATATAACATCCAAGGTAGAAAACATTTTTCAATTTTATTATGTGACACTATTGTGCAGGCTCCTGAAGAGTTACAAGGTTAAGTTATTTTAGTTAGCATTGTGCTTTGCTGGAGGTTGAAGTTGCTTCCTTTTTACTAAATTGTTACTGGAGGCTGAAACATGGCTCTAGCTCAAGATGTGTCTGGGCTTGTCTCATTGTGTGCACTACAGAAGTAAACACATGGCGTCAGTATATTATTAATATATCATTAAAATGGTGATGTGACACTTTTATGTCACATAAAAATTTAGACCGGTATTATCGCAAATTATATGATGTGGCATAGCCCTAGTATCAGCTGATGTGGGCTGGCACTGATATTAGCTGATCGGCCAGGACTGCCTGCTAACACTCTGAGTGGTTTTACAAATGTGCTAAAATACTAAAACTGTGAATTTTCATTGACAGTCTTCTCTGATTTTTCCAGTTTTTCATATTAAATTTTCTAAAGTCATGTTCCACTGAAGAGAGGCGGATTAATGCCTACAGTTCCCATAATGCAACTTAGTGGAGCTTTATCTTTAGAACCTGTGAAATGCCCATTTTTTTTCAAACTTCATGCCCCCAGATCAGAGCAGTGAACAGACATCATTTTGCACTAGAGGTCAAGTTATTTTCTGCTGATAGGAATTTTTTTTAACAATTAACAAAAAAGTTTGGACTGTCTGTTAAGCTCATTTCCAGTTCTATATTTTTATTCTAAGGGACTTGAGAGAAATTTGCATGAAACACAGTTTAAAATAATCCCTATTTATCTTATACTGGGCCTTGATACAGCCCTTTAGTTCATCCACTGTATGAAACAAGCTGTTTCAGCTCCTCTCCCTTTAGGCCCACACTCCTTTTAAGCCAACAGAAAACGAGTACTTCAAGTTATTGCTGCTGAAGGTGGTTCTGCAAGCTATTGAGTCATGGAGTGTATTTAGTTTTTCACACTGCTTCTGCATTTTGGTTTAGTTTTTGTTAGATAAATAATGGCATGGTGTAATATGTCATGTGTTGTTCAACTGAGGTTGTATTTACCTCATTTTAAGACCTGCTAAGGACCAGATGATTTTTTTTTTTATCATGTATGGATATGTAAAACCTTAGAATTCAAAGAGGGTGTGCTTTCTTTTTTACATGACTGTATATATAATCAGAATAAATTCTAGTCTTATTAAATACACCAAATTCTCCAAATACTTAATCGTTGACTGTTTTCCTGTCTGTACCTTAGGCTCCACAGTGCTGTACAGGCCAAACAGAAGGATAAGCAGACCATCTCCCAGCTGGAGAAGAGACTAAAGGCTGAGCAGGAGGCTCGGGCTCTGGTTGAGAAACAGCTGGCTGAGGAAAGGAAGAGGAAGAAGATGGAGGAGGCCACCGCCGCCAGAGCCGTAGCTCTAGCAGCTGCAACCAGGTACTAGCCCTCACTACTTCTTTCTGTTGACTCTTAGCTGTTTCCACTTTTTTTCACCTCCTAAAGAAAGCCCTTTTCCTCTTCTTTCCAACAGAGTGGAGTCTACTGATTCTCTCCGTGGTCGTATCAGAGAGCTGGAGACGGAGTGTAAGAAGCTCAGCATGGATATGAAACTTGCAGAGGAGCAGATTAGGGACCTGGAGGGCAAATGTCAGGTGAGACTGAGCAGCAGATCCTTTCTTTTATTAACACCGTGCTGCTTTGCTCTCGTGAATGTTTGCATACTAGGTTTAATGGTATTGGAAAATAACTGGTAATATATTCCTATCTGCAGTTAATAAGCTGCTGCAGTACTCCAGCAACAACAAATTTGACCCCTGTTCTAAATGTTTATAGTGTGAGTAACTGATCTACTTAAACAAGAAGACCTTTGGGTCTCTCTTGGGTTTTAATGAAATGCTTAGCACAGTAAAACGTTTGTCTGAAAATAAAAGTATAACAGCTGATAGTGACCTTAAAGAAAACACATAGTAAAATATTTTATAGCATAACAATTTTTTAATTTCCTTTTCTGCTTATCTCTCATTCCTGTGTCACAAAGGAGCTGCGCAAGTATAAAGAGAATGAGAAGGACACCGAGGTGTTGATGTCAGCGCTGTCTGCCATGCAGGAGAAGACCCAACACCTGGAGAACAGCCTCAGTGCCGAGACCAGGATCAAATTGGACCTCTTCTCTGCACTGGGAGATGCCAAGAGGCAGCTGGAGATAGCACAAGGTAGAGTGTTGATGTAGGAATCCAGCATACTTTTTAATCATTGCCTTCGCTTTTAAAACTCTTCAATTAAGCACTTTAAAAGAGAGGATGAAATTCTAACACAATGACTAAAGGGTCTTGAAGAGCATAGTGTCCTTTCAGTGGTTGAGATGCTCTTTCTGTGATGAGGTGATATTAGAAGAAAGACTGCTGCTGCTGAAACCACACCACTGGGGGCATAGCAAGTCGAAACTTGTTCCATAATCTTTTGTAACCTAATGGCTCAACAAACCTGCGTCCGTCTCTGGGAGCAGAATCAATAAACGACAGCCGCTACTGCAACACCATAAATGCCCAACCACATGAGTATTTGGAACCATTGGATAGCTTGCTTTCTGCATCACAGCATGGCTTTTTTTTTCTAATTTTATCTACTGATTACTTTCACACACCATATTTTAGTGATTGCAGTATGGATCATGTCTTCTTTGTTTGCTTCATTTGTGTAAAAACAAAAGTGGTAAAAAACAGTTCAATTCAATTTCAAGTTTTATTTATATAGCATCAAATCACAACAGTTGCCTCAAGACGCTGTATATTGTAAGGTAAAGACCCTACAGTAATACAGAGAAAACCCCAACAATCAGATGACCCACTTATGAGCAAGCACTTGGCGACAGTGGGAAGGAAAAACTCCCTTTTAACAGGAAGAAACCTGCAGCAGAACAAGGCTCAGGGAGGGTCAGCCACCTGCTGTGACCGGTTGGGGGTGAACAGCAGTGAATATGAAAAATAAAAGCCTCAGGGGATTTCCCCCTACTGTTTTTAAAATGAATGACTTATTTATCCGTAGTGTTGCACTGTCGCTTCCTGGGTTTGAATCCACCGGTCAGCTGGGCCTTTCTGTGTGCCGTTTGCATGTTCTCCATGTGGTTCAATTGGTGACACTAAATTTGCCATAGGTGTGAATGTGAGTGTGAATGGTTGTCTGTCTCTTTGTGTTAGCCCTGCATTAGACTGGCTCCTTATCCAGGGTGTACCCTGCCTATCACCCTAGAACATCTGGGATAGGCTCCAGCTCTCCCACAGTCCTGTGATAGATAACCAGATAAGAAAATGGATGGATAGACGAATGACTTATTTATAGTGATTTAAGCTTTTTCCATTTTTTGTATGTAGTTATTTGTTCTATTGAAACAGTGCAGTTTTACACATTAGCGTATACGTTAAAGGGGATCTACTGTGCTTTTCTTTATTTATATTATTAGAATGATGGATGCTCATATTACATATGGTTAAGGCTTCACATAATGAGGTCAGTGCACAATATGAGCCAAAAGCTCAGGCTTCCGACTGCTGTAAACACTCAGTTTCTGAGTTTCTACACCTGGCTCTCTATGATGTCAATGAGAACGGACATCCCTCATCTCAGGCATACAGCTCTGGCTGTGAGCATACAAGCCCCACCCACCTGTTATTAAAACTTTCCAAGGGGCAGCCAGTCAGAAGTAAGTTGTCTTACAGGGAGTGGGAAGGGAGCTAAAACATACCATTTCAAGGCTTGGTATAAGATAAATAAAGATTATTTTGAACTTTGAATCACGCAAAGCTACTCTAGTAGAGTCCCAGAATTAAAAAAATATATATATATGGAGGTGGAAATGAGAGTTCCCCTTTAATATTAACTATTCATCTTCGTAGCTCAGCCATAAACACTGATGTTCAGATAGTACACTATATGAAATCACTACATTAAAATATGTAGGCATTTATGAACATGCCAAGTACTGAGCCGCTATGGCAGTTGTAGAGTCAAGTGTTTTTAAATTGTAATAGATAATGTTGATAGTGTTTTTATAGAATACAGTGCTGTTATTCATTACACCTCACATTGCTGTCAAGTGCTGGCTGAGTCTCAGTGAACTGCAGTTAGATTTGAATTAAAGCAGGCAAAGCCCAGGTGAAACTAATCACCTTTAAAATAATTAATGTTATTAATTCCACCTGTGCGCCGTCTGCTAAAAATGTCACAGAAAGCTCTAGAATGTGACGACACTCAGCTAACACCACACCAGGCAGCAGTTGTTGTGATTTGGCACTATATCTTCTTCTTCTTACTATAATGATTGTATCGTATATATGTCTGCATGTATCTCCTCATTAATGGGTGGGCCAATCTGAATGAAATTTTGCACGAACATAGTCACACATGCAGGAATTATTAACATCTATATGTTTTTAAAAAAGATTTATTATAAATCCCAATTCATTTGATTTTTCAGATTCATCATCTCCCTGCGAATGCGATGTTATGGTGTGTGTTTGCATTTGTTTCACGTGTCACGTTCAATGTCCCATTAGTCACCAAAATTTGTATCCGCAACGGAATTTTGTTCGACTCACCACTGAATACGGAATGAAGAATTTGAAAAAGCACTACAGGCATGGGGGAAAAAAACCACCCATAGGGGGGGATTTTGCTGGTAATTAAAATTAAATGGAACTATTTTCATTAACACTGAGAAGGATAATTTAAGCCAATTTGGATGAGACATGTAACAGCACAAACCAAAGTAGAAAGCAAATAAACACAATTTTAATGTCCATAAGAAACAGTGGAAAAGAAGAAGCACTTCAGTATGAAATTAATTTCATAATAGCCATCTGCACATGCATGGGTACATGCAAAAACAAGCTGCTAGTTCAGCACACTTTTAATGAAGAGTTCACATTTAGCAAATTTAGCTCTTTGTTTACTGTGAACTTTGAAAAATGTAAAAAATCTGTTGAAGTCAAATATCCAGATGTCAGTTTGAGGAATATTTCTGTAAGATAAGCTCAATTGTTTTAACTGTGTACAAGTTGTGTTGTAGTGGAATGTGGATAATTCAGAATGCTGTAATGTTGTTTGTAAGTAGCTGACTTGAGTAGCTTTCTAACACTAGTTTTCATGTTGCAGCCTGCATGAAAACCGTGGGCTGTTAATATTATTATTGCCCCATCTATTAAAAAAAAAAAAAGAAACCCTTGCAAGAATGTTGTTTGTTGTGAAACATCATTTCCTACCTAGTTATGAGTGATAAGTGGTTGTGTTATAAATTTTGAGTGATAAATTGAGTGATAATTTTATTTATTTATTTATTTATTTTTTAATAAAGTTGTTTCACCCCCGTTAATATTTTTGGCTATATTAGCCCAGAAGGAAGTCAGAAATAAGGCTCTGCTGTACAAGAACATCCCTAAGGTTTTTAAGGGTTTGGTCTGTCCACCCCTACACTGTTTCTAATGCTGTGAGATTTTATTTTTTTTCCCTCTCGTCTCATCTCATCCAGGCCAGATCCACCAGAGGGAGCAGGAGATTGCAGAGCTGAAGCAGAAGATAGCAGAGGTGATGGCAGTGATGCCCAGCCTGTCCTACTCGTCAGATGGCAGCAACCTGAGCCCCGTGACCCCGCACTACTCCTCCAAGTTCATGGACAATAGTCCCTCCTCCCTGGACCCCAACGCCTCAGTTTACCAGCCCCTTAAAAAGTGACTCTGAAATCCACACATTTGTCAGATGGAACTTTTCCCTCAGTCTTTATTTTGATCTCGGTTCCGGTTTCGGGTTATTTTTTTGAGTTTACAAAGCCCCAGAACGTTTTTGCACTCTAAACACGCACACACAGACACACACAGCCCCTCCATACATTTGGGTATTTGGTCTGGATGTTTTGATTTTTTTCCTATTGATTTTGAGGGGGGTTGAGCTTTGTTTTGGGTTTTTTTGTTTTGTTTTGATTTTTTTTAGTTTTGGGGGGGTTTTTTGGATTTAGCCATCAGACAGCGTGATCTGTTTGAAGGTTGGAGAAAGGAACAAACCGTTGTTTGGCCAAATGTACTGAAGAGCCATCATGCATCGTTTCATGTCAGTCTTCTTTTAGTGTTCAGCGTGAACCTCCCTCACAGGCATATATTTTTTTTCTCTTTTGTCTAGAGTAAACTGACAGCCAGGCTTTTCATTTAAGAAGAATTTGCTTTTTCATGATGGTTTGTAGATGACAGAAGGCATGCTTTCAGTGCAGATGTGAATTCGAAGCTCACCTGTAAAGTAAAGCCCTGTGAGAGATACATGAATGTAATACTGTTCATGTTTTGATATCAGCATTAACTTAAATCAGTGATTGTTTGTTTTTGTAATGTTTCAGTTAAGTCACGCCGATGTACATTTCTTCTAAAATAGTGGTATTGAACAGATAATCATTTGCTGTGTTTCTCGGATACACTTTTAGTCTCTCGATGCTGGAATAGCGGTTTCTCCAGGATTATCAGTAAGTGGATGAAGCAGATGTAGACTATTACTGCTTGATTGGACCTGGCACTGCCAAAAAAAAAACAAAACTCCATCAACATTCACCTGTTTGCTGCAGACACCTCTCTTCTTCTCCCTTCTGGACCAAATTAGAACCGGTTAAGGCCATATCGTTCACTGGATTTAATGATGTCGAGGTAACCCCTGCCGTTACCTTTATTTGGGGATCTCACAGTGCCTTGCAGTTTCTCTTTTTCAAAAAATGCAGAAAACACATACTTTGCAATCCTGGGATCTAAAAGCTTCAAACCTGCTCTCTCTCTCTCTATCCCGGTCATCCACTCACACACATACATCAGTATTCAAAATCTAAACCGATTACGTGTCATATCGCAGCTAATTGACCAGCTGCAGACATAAAGGGAAAGCCTAACACTGGACATGGTACACATCATTTCACGGTGACACAGTCTTGGTATGCCAAACACCAAACCAAACTGATTGTCTTGCCCTCTAGCCGGCATTTTGTTGTTTACAGCGATGTACATTAACTTACTAAGGAATGTTTTCTTTCTTTCGTTTCGGTTCTTAAGTGCCAAGTGTTGCTGTTCTGTTTCCATCCATACTTTGATCGATGTAGCTAGCATAATGTTTGCAGAAAAAGAGTGCTGTTATGTTTTTGTTTTTTGTTTTGTTTTTGTTTTTGTTTTATTTTTATGTTTTTGTCATTAGAACATATTCGGATAGTGTTGTGTTTACAAAGGTTCCGGGCCGATCATGATGAAGCAGCAGCAGCAGATGGTCAGTCGGACTGCTCGTGTTATTCGCACATTTATTTATTTGTGACAGACATTTTATTGAGTGACACTTCTTTGATATTTCCCATCACGATCAGTTGGTTTCCAGTGTTTTCTAACCAGGAAGGATTGTGTGAATGTGTCGTGTTGGGAAAAGGTTACCCCTGAACCATTTGACCATGTTGTGATGTCATGTCGCCTACCTGGGGAAAAAAAAAACAACAAAAAAAAAAGTGTTGTTTGTGGATCGCTCTGGCATTGTGAATTCAGTTCTCAAGTTGCTTTTACAAGTTTGTGTAGAAGGAAGAGAAGGTTTAAAAAAAAAAGTGCTTTGTTTTTATCTTTTTATTGTTCCACCATGTTTTGTTTTCTTTACTCAAAGTGATGGTGGCTGTGTCACACTTTTCACTTTGGTCATCACTATTAAAGAAAGTCTTGCTGGTGGCAATGCAAAGCTGTTGAGTCTGTGTATGTGTCACGATCTGTGTGTGGACTTTTTCTTTTTCTGTCTCCAGAAAAAAGACTCCAATACAGTCCCACTGGACAGCTTTGGAAAATATGAAGGAGGGAGTAAATTTTGGACTTTCAACTGTATTTTCATAATTTTTACAGCTGTATCTTTACTGATAAAGACCTCCCACATGGCCATTCATGCTACACCAAAATAATTAGGTAATAGATCAAAAAATTAAATGACAGAAATGTTCCTGTTTTTTACTATCTGCTATAGAAATTTCTGTTTTGTACAATGGATACACACTATCCATTGTACACATGGATACACTTTCTGTAATTTTAGACACTTCTGTCGTACAATATAAGCCCTTACAATTTTTTTTAAAATTCATGCTGACAGATTTCATTCATTTACTACAGCAGCATTTCTTTATCATGTAGAAAAACTGAGACGTGCTGTTGAAATTGCACTTCTTTTTCTTATATTAAGATATCTCAAGGATTAAATGTGTAATTAAACTTCTTTACACTGACAGAAAGGGGAGTTTCACTGGTTTGGCCCACTTAAGGTCAAAGCGGGCTGTATCTGGCCCATGATGTAAAATGAGTTTGACATCCCTGGGGTAGACGAACAACCGAATAATTACTTAAACTGACATATTGGTCAGCATCATGTTTATATATTTAAAAGTTAAGTGATTACATAGTTTGTCATGTCACAACCTCTGGGGCTGGATAATGAAGCAAGGGTGCCAAAAACTGCAGTTCCTCTAATGGCCAGTTGAGGCTGGTTCTAAATCCTCAAGTGGCCATTAAACAGCATTAAAGAACATGTTTAGAGCCTGGTATAAAAAAAATGGATTTGGCATATATGTGTATTGTATTGAGGGTTTATTTTGAACATGTTAAAATAGTATAACAACAACAGAGAAAATATATGTGTAGGGCATATAGTGGGGAAAAGAACTGGGGCACTTGCAGCCAATTGTAAACTGTAGCTCTGAACATAACCTCCTCGGGGACAGGTTAGGTGTGCCACACAAGTTACTATGGTGAAAAAATATATGTGAACTGTGATATATGTTAACCTGCCATAGCCTGGTGGTTAGTTATTTTGGCATTTCAGGCAGGGGCAGAAGCTGCTGCTGGAAAGGAAAGAGGAACAACGGATTTATAACACAAGCCAAAACAAGAGGATCATTGCTAAAAGCAATGCGACACAATTGATCAGCGCTATTGTGTTCATGTCAAATACCACCTGCTGCATCTGCAGCTTAGATCCCATAGGATTCTGGACAGATTTCTGTTACATTTAACTTCACCATGACAAGATAAATAGGTGTTTTCTTGTTGCAAACCTGTGTTGATCACTGTGGATGTTTTGTTGGTTATTTTTGGTGCATTTTTAATGGAACTGTCTTACAAATAATGTGGTCTGCTGTGTGGTATTGGCCATTTGAGACATTTGTGCTTCATTAATGGTGAGTGAAATTCCAGGGATTTATTTGTCTGTTAGTTAGCACTGATTTGCAGACATGCCTGTCTATTGCACCTGTACAGTTTATGAATGCATTTTGCTGATAAAGCTGATAAATTGGTACTCTACCCCTTGCCTAAATATTGTCCCTTCTGGCTCCATAAAGCCAAGATGGGAGCAGCCAAAACAATTTGAGTCTTAAAAATGTGTCCAGAAAGCAATGGTTGATGTTCTGGTCACGGCTTCCATCTTTTATATAAAGATCAGAGTACTCAAGTGTGACTTTGATGGTGAGTGTTTGGAGTGGTACAAAGCTAAGTGGTGACTTGTGAAATGCATACAGTCATGGTAAAAAGAAAGTACACCCCCTTTCAATTCTAAGGTTTTATATAACAGGACATAAAAAAATCATGTGGTCCTTAGCAGGTCTTAAAATTGGGTAAATACAACCTCAGATGAACACATGACATATTACACTGTCATTATTTAATCAATAAAAAGCCAAGCCAAAATGCAGAAGCAGTGTGTGAAAAACTAAATACGCCCTTACTGCTTCCATAGGAATTAAGAGAGTAAATAGCAGCCAGGTGCTGCTAATCAAAACCACTTGATTCAAAGGAAAGCAAATCAAAGGTTTTGTCAGTTTGCAGGTCTGGAGCATTGAGGTGTGTTAACACAATGCAATGATCGTAGAGAAGCAATTGTTGCTGCCCACCAATCTGGGAAGGGTTACGAGGCCATTTCCAAACAATTTGAAGTCCATTATTCTATAGTGAAAGAGATTATTCACAAGTGGAAAACATTCAAGACAGTTTCCAGTCTTCTCAGGAGTGGAAATCCTAGCAAATTCACTCAAAGATCAGACTGTGCATTGCTCACAGAATTTGCAAAAAACCCAAAAGCTACATCTTAGACTCTACAGGCCTCAGTTAGCATTTTAAATTAAAGTTACTGATAGCACAATTAGAAAAAGACTGAACAAGTATGGCTTGTTTGGAAGGATTGCCAGGAGAAAGCCTCTTCTCTCTAAAAAGAACATGGCAGCACAGCTTAGGTTCGAATGTCCTTTGGACAGACATTTGGAGAAGACACAGCATATCAAAACAAACACCTCACACCCACTGTCAAACACAGTGGTGGAGGTGTGACGATTTAGGCCTGTTTTGCAGCCGCAGGACCTGGACATCATGTAATTATTGAGTTGACCATGAATTCCTCTGTACACCAAATGTGAGGCCATCTGTCTGACAGCTAAAGCTTGTCTCAAACTAGGTCCTGCAACAGGACAATAATCCCAAGCACAGCAGCAAATCTACAACAGAATGGCTGAAAAAGAAAAGAATCAAGGCATTGCAATAGTCTAGTCAAAGTCCAGACCTCAAGCTGATTGAAATGCTGTAGTGGGACCTTAAGAGAGCTGTGCATAAACAAATGCCTGCAAACCTCAATGAACTGAAGCAACATTTTAAAGAAGAATGGGCCAAAATTTCTCCAGAACAATGTGGGAGACTGATAAATTTACACAGAAAATTATTACTTCAAGTTATTTATTAATTTTTTTTTTTTGCTAGAAATCGTTTCTACGAATTACTGAATCATGCCATTTATTTAGCTTCTCACACACTGCTTCTGCGTTTTGGCTTAGTTTTTGTTAAACTATGGCATGATGTAATATGTGATGTTATGTTCATCTGAGGTTGTATTTACCTAATTTAAACATCTTTTAAGGACTAGATTAAAAAAAAACAACATTTCTGATATGTGAAACCTTAGAGTTGACAGAGGGTGTAATTTCTTTTTAAGATGACTGTATTTAAAATATATTTTTATTTTGTTAATTTTTACATGTCATATCATGTTATATCATTGCCACAGAGCCGTTTTGTCATATTTATTTGCTCGTTTGCCACAATTTTTTTCTCTCTTTTTTTGTGGTGGCTCTTCCATATAAACTTTCTTTTATTTATTTATTTAGCATCTTTTTCAGATACCACGTAATATCCCATGTAACACAAATGCAGCACTACTCCTCTGTTGGGCTCGTAAATCGCGGGATATCTGACTGCACTGGAAGGCACCACAAGTCCATCCTCTCCCCATCAGCAGTCCGGTCAACATTTCTCCTGGAACACGCACGGCAAACTTCACCGACTCTCTGCACTTTAAAACACCGACATGGATGCCCTCAAGTCGGCTGGAAGAGCTATTATTCGGAGCCCAAGTATGGCGAAACAGTCGTGGACTGCCGGCAAACACAGAAGTAAGAAACAGTAGTTAAATTAGCTGAAGAGAAAAACCGTAAAAATAAATTGCAATACCTTTTTCTTTTTTTTTCTCAGCGTTAGTAACAAATTTAAAATTTCACCGAGCCGAAGTTTACTTCTGCCTACAGCTGTATCCAGTTTACTTTTTCAGCGACAGATAGTGAATAATCAGGACCTTTGTAACTTAACTTTACTAAACTTTGGCTTTTGGTTCAAAAACAAGACGTATTGTGCTGTCGGCTGTCACAGCGAAGTGGCAGAGAGGATGTTTGACATCTTTTTTTTTCTTTAGTCAGCTGTACGTCTCGTTTTGTTTGTCAAAGGGAGTAAAGGTCCTCACAAAACGGCTTCATTCAGAATAGTTTCCCCTGCTTAGTTATTTTGTTTGGGGGAAATATACAGCGGTTTCTTCCTGTGGAGGCTGAGTAACTGTTTGCACTGTGGTTTATCACAGTCCAGGAATTTTTCGGGAATTCAAGTTATTTTAGAATCAACAACAACAAATAATGACTCAGAATATCGGGATTTTTCTTTTTAATTTGTCTCTCTTTTTGGAATATTCACGTGTTTCAAGACTGTTTCACTCAGGTGGCCATTACAATAACTTCCTTTATTGCCTTGTTGTTTCACTCACTGAAGAGGTATTTTTGGATTTGTGGATAATCCCACCTCCCTCTTTCCACCGACACTGCCAGAGGAAGTTCAGAGGTCAACGTCAGCACTAGAGCTTATTATATATATTTTTTCCCGTTGTTTGTTGCTGAAGAGCACTTTGCTAGGGCAGGAGCAGTCCCATGCAGAAGCATTAACATAAAACTCTTTTAAGAAGGCTCTGGCACTTATTGTAGGACTCAAGGGCCACTTTGTAAGCTAAATCTCACTTGATCCTGCCTGTGAAGTTGTAGGGGGGGGAATGACCGTGTGGCTTCGAAAGCATGAAAAGTCCACAGCCTGTAACCAAGAGGACACGCCAGGAATGCTGCAGGGTGAGTCTGTGCACTGCCCCTGTTGGCTTGAAGTCACACTGCTGCTTTTTTTTTTTTTTTTTTAATTTCACGAAAGG
>VUQS01035466.1:11993-28522 GCA_015108495.1 Heterochromis multidens | reverse complement strand
GAAAGGCTACTGTCACATCTGTAAAGACATTAAGAGAGTACAGGGTGGATAACATAAATACACTCAATTACTGTGTATAACCTTAGTGCTCACCAGGGAAAAGGCAGTGCCTCAGGAATTTGAGATGGACTTGTACATATCTTGCCAGCACATTACTGTGTTAATGGATGAGGCTGAGATGTTAATGTTACATCTTCACAGCTGTCAGTGGCTGCAGTTGCATCTGATTGTAATCCATCCAACAGACACTCCTTTACACAGTGCTAGGTTCTTCTGCCTGAGGTGTGTGTGTGTGTGGGAGGTATTCTGACTAGAAGTGGGCTATTTTGATTATTCTGATTATTAGTGGAATTAACAGCTTCCTGTAAATGTGGCTACTGACCCACTTGTCATAAAAGTAGAATATTGTAGTGTGGTCATAGATTACTTAGCTGCAGGGCACACATTCCTCACCAGCACTGACCCATATCATTCATACCAGACTTCCAGGTCTGACTCTGGCTTAGTCGGGATCGTCCTACATTTCCATGTATTCAGGGTACTTATTGCATTGGGTGTCAGGTGAATGTAGTACAGGGCTGGACCAGCCTACTGCCATTTCACATTTCTATTAATGAGGCTGTATCGTAAACCATATATAAAAGATGGTCATAGTCACCAGGACATCACCAGTTGGTTTCTGGGTATTTCTGAATATTGGCATTTTGGCTGCTGCCATTCTGTTCTTTTTTTTTTGTCCATAGAAGATGCGATTCGCTCAGCACGCATCGCTTTGTCGCTGGGCATTTCAGGCTCCAGTTGCCCAGGTAACCCTCTAATATATTTACTAACCGGTCATATGTCAATCACTAGTATCCTCCACTCTCATTGGTACTTGCTTGAATCACTCATCTCGAAGTTGGGAAAGGTTCAACTTCTGACCCACCCACTTCACGTCGCCTGCGGTTATTTCACCCATCATTGGATGAAGGGGCTGTGAATGTGCTGAATACGTGGTCGCCACATCTGTGCTGGTCGCTTCCTGTCGGTACACCACTTTAGCCACTCATCTTTGCATATTCTGTTTTCTCACTATAAGTTTGCATTAAGGAGATTCCCATTCAGCTTACTGAACTGAATTCTAGCTTAACTGCCTCATTTTCAGCTATCTAAGACTTCATCCTCTTCTCTGTTCTTTTGCTCTGGCTTAGACGGCCCCCCAGAGTGTATTTGTTTGTGTTGAAGAGCCTTTTTCCAGAGTCCTCTCCAATGGGAGTTGCTCTTCAGCTCTCTTACTGACTGGTTTTCTCTGCAGCTGTATTTCTGTGTCAGTTACTCTAAACTGGCTGTAGTGGAACTTTTGATGTCTGTGAGAACCAATTAAATATTACTGGCATAAAAATCTATCCAGAACGCTGTGAGACGGAAGTTGCAGATTCAGCAGGTGGCATTTGATGTAAATACAACAGTGCTGATCAGTTTGAGCAGTGATGCTCTCATTTTGGCCCTCATTTAAAAATTCATGGCTCCTTTTTCCTTTTGGTTGGTGTCTGTTCTCCCTGAAATCCCAAACTACTGTGGCAGGTTTTGCACCACATTTATGTGACTATTTCACTTTTATTATATTATATTTATATTTAATGGCTAAACTTTAGCCGTTAGTTAAATGTTAGCCGTTTAACTATTATTTTGTTAAGTTATCATTATGGTAGTGGCTAGCGGCTATGGCTAATAATAAAACAACATTAATGTTGAAGCTACACAGGCAGCGTTATCAGTCCTGCCTGTAAGTAACGTTAGTAGACGGTGTTATTTTAAAAGGATAACACAATTTAATGGTCTTTAAAAAGAGTTATGTTTGTCTTAAAGTCTCAGATTGTCTGTAGGACCACTGCAGAACCATGTTTGAGCCATGAGCAGCAATGGATGTGGAGCCACTCTGGCAATACTGTTAAACTAAAGTGATTTCCACATCTTCTTGAGAAGTTAGACTAATTCTTAGACTAAGAATTTTTCTCACCTTATTTTACCTAGGTTTAAAGATCTTGCTTGGCACATCAAGTCTTTCACTGATAAACATTTCAGAGGCATTCTGCCCCTAATTTATTTAACTTTCCATCTGCAGAGACTTCCAAATTGACATGATCTTGCTAATGTGTTTATGTTTTCCCCACATCATTAGAATCCCAAACATAAACTCCAATGAATTTGGGACTCTGTGCATCATAATTTCAGAGCCGTGCAGGCGTAGATCAGTGAAGCTGGGAGGAAAGTGAAATGGCAGCAGAGGCTGGGTAAAAGATAATTTGGCACAGAGTGCTGGAGGGGTCCTAAGTTGTAGGAGCACAGTTGGTGGTTTCCCCAGTGATCCAGTGTTTGGTGTAGACACACAAATCAGCCAGGATGCAAATTGCCTGTCAGTTGGACCTTTTTGGATCACCACCATTGTTGTCACTGTTTACAACCAAGAGTTATTTTGCACTCAGACACGTGAAATGGATACTCATCCATCAGTGTTGGATATAATGGATATCTACAGAGCTGAAAACTGAGGCGTTGTCTTCCATTTCTTTCAAGCTCTCTCTTCTTTTTCTTATCTTTCTCTCATTATGTCAACACACTTCCCCTAATACTACAATGAGAAACCACTAAGTGATTACTTACCACTAACAGATGGTGAGTTTTCAGTCACCTGGTTTTACTTGGTCTCAGTTGACTCGTGCACACAGCTGTTTCCTTTGACATGTAGCGGTTGCTGACCTTTTATCCTCAAAGCCCTCCACATTCTTGGGTTGAGTGGTGCCTGGTACCTTCTCTGTTGCTGGTGGAACAAACTGAAAACTGAAGCAGGTTCTTTATTACAAGCTTAATATTAGTTATCCAGCACTGTCACTATCTTTCCTGAGCAGAGTGGAAAGCATGCACTGAAAGCTGCCTTAATGAACCATTAAAAAGGTGAATTTCTTCTTTGCTTAAATTGAACGTTTTGATGTCCACTTAATTTTAAGTGTTGCTTTGGAATTTCATAGTGATTCAAGCTAAAAAGAAAGACGTAATATCTGCAATCATCAGCCAGGGGTGGCATTACATCTGTTACCTTATTCACTCCTCACACGTATACTATAATTTATTTATTCATTTCCATGTATCTGATGTAACGTGTTGACAGGAAACAGCAATGGATACACAGAAAAGGTTTTCACAATAATCAGTGTGTACTAGACTGAGCTGGTTACATTTCAACAGAGCATTTCAAACACTCCCTGATTCCACTTCTCTCATCACATGAGCTTCTGATGTGCTCTGTGTAAAATGTTTACCAAAAGAGAGGTTGAACTTATTTGTCATGAAAATTAAACTTATTTCCAGCTATTTTCAGGTGACCTATTATGCTTTTCTTTACTTTGTATATAATTATTTTCTTACAGTGATGGATGCTCATATTAAATATGGCCAAGCGTTTCACATAATAAGGTCAGAGTCTGTACAAGTAATCCCTGTGAGCCAAAAACACAGGCTACAAACTGCACTAAATGTTCAGTTTCAGAAGGTTTTTTTTTTTCTACTCTTGGCTCTGTGTGATGTCAAAGATGGGGGATATTCTTAATATGATCATATGATCTGGCTGTGAATAAAGAAGGCTCACCCACCTGCTGTTGAAATATTCCATGT
Source organism: Heterochromis multidens (assembly GCA_015108495.1). NCBI lineage: Eukaryota > Metazoa > Chordata > Actinopteri > Cichliformes > Cichlidae > Heterochromis > Heterochromis multidens. The sequence continues at coordinate 24,871 of VUQS01035466.1, read as the reverse complement.
ACAAGGGGTAGCCAATCAGAAGAAAATTGCCTTAAAAGGAGGGGGGAGTGAGCTAAAACGGCTTGTTTCAGACAGAGGATGAACTGAGGTGTGCTGACATCAGCAGCTAGCTAAAAGTACCACTGTATAGGTATACGAGAAACATCTCCTTGGATGCATTGGGACACATCATCAGTGATGTATCCTGGGGTCATCGGGTGTTTCGGGTCTCTGAACATCAGTCACCCTCACCCAGGTGACCCACCCGGGGTTGATCAGGCCGCAACTTGCGTTCCAGCAGCAATCCACGAATCAGCCCTCTGAATGTAAAGACACCTTATGGCTTTCTCTGTGGCTTCGCTCATGGATTGAATGGCCCTCCTCTTGGCCACTCCTGTAACCCCCAACTGCGTGAGGACTTTGCAAATTGAGCATCCTGCAAAGCCTCTGCATCCAACTTCTGTCGGCTTGTAGAACGTCCTTCAGTCTCTGTTCCTGCACTCCTCCACCAGTTCCTGGTACCTAGTGTGTTTCCTCTTGCTGGCTTCCCAGGACACTGAGTTCCAGCATAGTCGGCTGTTTTGAGGCCTCAGAGGTGATGATCATATCTGGTATAAGTGATGTTTTGGCAATGTGCTCTGGGAACTTCAGTTGCTTACACAAATTGTCTTGCAGCTGCCAGTCCAAAGCTGTGTGGAGAAGGCCTGTTGTTGTTTGTGAGTGTACGCAGGGCTTCTCTCTTCTCTTCTCTCTTTGACAAAGGATATTGTCTTCTGTGGAGCATGATGGTGTTTGCTGGTGTTGATTGTTGAGGCTAAGCTCTCAGTCAATGCCTTCAGCACCTGGCCGTGGCACCACCAGTAGTGGCCGTCCACCAGAGCCTTTGGGCAGCTGCTGAGAAGATGTTCCAAGGAGCAGGAAGATGTTTGGCTCTTTACCCAGTCAAAAAAGTTTACAGAGCTATGCAAAACATCATAGACTGCCTGCACCAGGAACTGGACGCACTTGATGTTGCCTAGGTGATCCTGTGCTGGGGCGTACCCTCCCATCTTGTCCATGCTCCTTGCTGCCAGAGGCCCACTGCTCTGCTCACTGGCTCTTCCTCGACACACCTGCTTGGACCCCTTCCTAGAGTAGATGGTGTTCCTCCTTGACCCGGGCCTTGCTGACGTGGGTCTTTGGGAACTCGCTAGCCCAAGCCTGCTCTACCTATCGCCATGGTATCCACCAGTACCTTTTGTCTCAGGTGTGATTCTGCTTTCTCCACACCCGATTTCCTGCCTGTATTAACCTCAGTGCCAGCTGATGACACTTTGCAGTCCCTGGAGTCCCTGTACTGAAAAGCTTTATTGTTGTGTTCTGTATATCTGAGCATTTTGTGGCTTATGGTGTTATGGAAAACAGTAAATAATAGCATGATGATGATGATATCTGAAGCATAAGGTTTTAGCTCCCTACTTTCACATATGCTTTGGCCATGTTTAATATGAACATCTGTTAATATAACAGTGTACATGTGACAGAAAATAAGGGAAAGCATTTTGGGTCCCCTTCAAAGATCTTCTTGCTTCTTCTTGCTGGTCCAGCTTGACAATGTGCAGTTATTCAAAATGTATGTGTGTGAACATGTGCCAGCATGAGTATGTGGTATGTACTACGTCCCAGAGGAGGTAAATGCTAGGAGGGTGAAATTCTAGGTAATAATGGTCACCTCACCTCCCCTTTTTTCTCTGATGAAACTGTAAACAGTGTTACAGGTTCAGGGCCGGCCAGCACCACGCAAAACTTGATAAGAAGCCACATGGAGGTAGCAGCTGTTCCTTCAGCAGTTACACTTTAAACAGTCTTTTTTAGTGAAAGTTAAAATCGTGACGGTAATGCACTTTGAGAAAGACATATTCAGCGTAGTGATCTCAGAGAGATCACTGATGTTACCACACTTTCCTCTTATCACAGTGTGTCACAGTTCATGTACACTTGCTTCTAACTCTTTGCCTTTTTATTGTCGAGCCCTATAAGCTATTTGGAAGATGAAATATTTACTTTACACCCCACTACCTCTGACCTAGATACCCTGTTTTGCCTTTCCACTTCAGAGACCCGCACATGAAATGGCCCAACTTTAAGTTCAATATAGACTGTTTACATTGCGTCTGATTTGTGTTTTTCTCAGAGTCTTTGAATGTTGTACAAGTCTTATTTAGTTTGGAACATGAACCATGGGAAAAAGCCGATAAATATTTGATGTTTGCAACTTGACAAGAACATCGTTACAGTTGATCAGTGTTTCAGCTACTTCTCCTCTTCTCTGTAGAGCTCCCAGAGAACTGGACGGACACACGGGAGACCGTCTTGGAGGGCATGACATTTAACCTTCGACATCTTGGCATGACACTGGTGGACCAGCCCAAAGGAGAGGAGCTGTCAGCAGCTGCTGTAAAGAGGATTGTTGCCACGGTCAGAGCTCACTCATTCACTGGTTACATTATGTCTACTTTTCATTGCTCTGCTTTGATTTCTTGCTAAAATCAACAATAGCAATGTTGAAAAAAATAATCCAGTGGCTTTTAAGACAGATCTTCCTACCACATGAATGACTTTCATCTTTTTAGTTAAAATTGAACCTCTGAACATCTCACATTAAGATTTCTTAAATTTTCAGAATATACTGAAATTTAGGATTTCATCATGTCCCCCCACCATCTGTATGTTTATAAACTGTGGCTCAACTTTGGTTTAAAGCTACTCTCTGTATCTTACTGTGCCCGTTTCCATACTCCCGCATGCTAAATCTAGATATCTAGTAAATGCAGCGGGACTTTTGAAAGTGTCTGGTGATTAATAATGTACAATGTTGTCTCTAGCGTACCACCAGAAATAGACATTGTCGAAAAGCAAGTGCAGCTGAGTTGTCTATACAAGCAGTGTGTGAATGTTTTGTATCTCTGTCATAAAACTTTCGATCATCAATTTCCGTTGCATTATTTTTCCTGTGACAGGCTAAAGCCAGTGGGAAGAAACCTCAGAAGGTTGCTCTCAAGATTTCTCCTCAGGGAATCGTCCTACATGACAGATCAACAAATAAACTCCTGGAAAATGTCTCTATATACAGGTTGAATTAATATTGTATTACTCTTTCATTGACAAAAACAAACAAAAAGACATTAACACTGCTAAGAAATGAGAAATAACCGCGTCACTTAACGCAGGCCAATCCATCCTCAAAAAGCCTCTTATCTATTTTTTTCTGTATTTCAGTATGCATGTCATTCTTGCTTGTGGAAAGTTTGACAGCATTTGTATTGTCACCACAAGCTGATTTCCAAGCCTTTGCTGAGAGTTCAGTCTCACAGTTTTGCTTTTTAAACTGTGTTGTGTGTAGGAAGCTGCTAGATCCTAGTCTATGTGTACTATGTGTGTTTTTCTCTCTGGAAGGTCTTCACATTTTTTAATGACCCTGTGAACTCTGCTTGACCTCTATTACCTCTTTTCCACCAACACAGTGCTGGTGCCTAATCTAGAACCATTTTCATAACCACACCGCAAAATTGCTTGGCCCAAACATGGAATCACTGACACAAGTAGCTATGAGATTGGTTACAACAAAATTCACAGATTCCGGTCTGCTGTATGGTTCAGTGTAACCTTCAGGTCTCAAACCTTTGCCAGAACTGACATCTCAACAGAAGTGGTACCAGAAGTGGCATTGTGTATGTGAAAAAGAGGTTTCTGTATGCTGCTTGTCTAACCTGTCCCACCTGGCCTGCAGGATATCCTACTGCACAGTGGATAAACTGCATGATAAAGTCTTTGCTTATATCGCACAAAACACCCTCAATGGAACCCTGGAGTGCAACGCCTATCTCTGCTCAAAGAGGAAAGTGGTGAGTTTAGAGCATGTGTATTTTAACTTTTCAATTCCAAATCAATGTTTCTCAATAAGCCCACATTCAGCCATCATTCATCCTGTAACTGGCTCTCTTGAGTGTCTTGCTGTCACTATAGCTCTTCCTGCACCTCACCCTCCATCCTGAAGAGGAAATCCTAGAAGTTAAGCTCCTGTCGTCTTCCTGTCTTTTCCTTGGTGTTGAAAAACAGAAGGGCACTTTTCCTCTCATCTTACTTGCTTCCTCGCTCCTCTCTTTTTCTCTCAGGATAACATGAGAATACTCTGCTTCCTTAATATGTGCCCTTCTATCAGTGTGGTTATGAAGATATTTGTGATGACCTCTCTGTGTCCTCTACTCTATGAGAGGAACGCTGCAAGACTCATACTTCAAAATAATCAGCTTTAATCCAAGGGATTTAACAAAAGTTTTGCATTAACTGTTTAGGAATTACATCCATTTTTATACACAGTTCCCCATTTTCAGAGGCTCAAAAGTAACTGGACAGTTGACTGACAAGCAGTTTCATGGCCAGGTGGGGCCTGTTCCCTTGTAATTTCAGTGCAAGTGAGGGAGGTCATCATTAGGCTGAAAAACCCAAATATAACTCTGAGAGAGAGCAAAAACTTTCAGAGTTTTCGGATCAACAATTTGGTACATTCTTAAAAAGAAGGAATACAATGGCCAGCTCAGCAACACCAAAAGGCCTGAAAGACCACATACAACAACTAAAGTGCATGATGACAGAATTATTTCCATAGTTAAGAAAAACAACTTCACAACATCTAACAAAGTCAAAGACACGCATAAGGAGAGTATCATTGTCAAAGTCTAGTCAAGAGACACCTTCATGAATGGAAATACAGACAGTTTACAACAAGGTGCAAACCACTGGTTACACTCAAGAACAACAAGGCCAGATTAGATTTTGCCAGAAAACATCTAAACACACAGGTCTGTAAAAAAAAAACAAAAAAAAAAAACAATTTTTTGGACAGATGAAACCAACATGAATTTGTATCAGAATGATGGACAGAGAAAACAGCTGATGATCTGAAGCATACCACATCATCTGTTAAACATGGTGAAGGCAATGTTAAGGTATGGGTATGTATGGCTGCCAGTGGAGCTGGGTCACTGGTGTTTATTGATGATATGACTGCTGATAGAAGTAGCAGGATGAATTGTGAAGTGTACAGGATTATACTCTCTGCTCAGATTCAGCCAAACACAGGAAAAAGTGATTGGACAGCACTTCACAGTGCAAATGGATGACCCAAAGTGTACTGCAAAAGCAACCCAAGAGTTTCTCAAGTCAAAGAAATGGGATATTCTTCAATGACCAAGTCAGTCACTCAATCTCAACCCAACTGAGCATGCTTTTCAGTTATTAAAAACAAAAATGTAAAACCCACAAACAAACAGCAACTGGAGGTAACTGCAGTAAAAGCCTGGAGCATCTCAGTGCATCATTTGGTAAATCAATGGGTTCTAAAATTCAGGCAGGTATATTGTTATATTTAAAACAATGTTAATTTGTCCAATTACTTTTGAGCCTGTGAAAATGGGGGACTGTATAAACAAAAATTCTTTAACAGTTGATGCAAATTTTTTTGTTAACCCCCCCTGAACTTAAGCTGAAACACATGTTGACTGTCTTATTTAAAATCCACTGTGATGGTGTACAAATGCAGAACTACAAAAATGTTTTCTTTGACTGTCAAATTATGGATCTAACTGTAATTTTACTTTTGGCTAGTGAAATGTTGCTAAGTTGTTAAGTAGGGAACTTTTTTTTTTTTTTTTTTCCTTTTCTCTAGGCTCAGGCTGTGGCTTTAACAGTAGCCCAGGCCTTCACAGTAGCTTTCGAGCTCTGGCAGGTGGCCAAAGAAGGTAGGCATTACACACTTCTCCATTCAAGTCCTGGAAATGACACACATAGAGGCACTATCTGTGGAGGGGTTGTTTTATCAGGAGACTGTCTGTGTTTGTACTAAATCAGCCTTGATTCACCAAGTATGTTAATATCTGCTGTAAAGTTGCTGTAAACAGGTCTTAACCTGTTGGTGTTGTGTCTCCTCTTATGTCTTTTCTAGAGAAAGGGAAGAGAGTGAAGTCTGGGTCCGCTGGAGAGGCCAGCAGCAGTTCCCATTCAGAGAGATCAAACAGCTTTGGGAGTTTGAAAGGGACAGGTAAAAATATTTAAAAAGTGAAGTATACAAGAATTGTATCCACATTAGGTCATCTTTGTTATTTAGTCATTCACAAATGGTGTCTATATATGCAACTTATATGTCTGCATATATTGACAAAAACATCTTAAACTAGAAAGGAACTTGGCTAGCATACATCCTCTGGCCAAGGCCAAGGACCCATCTGCAATTTTAAAGATCCGGATCACCCCGTCTTCCACCTCTCAACCTAGTTTCAGAAAAATGACCAAGGCTCTGTACTATGAAGCGAGTGTTGCACACCCAGAGCATCCTTCCATTATCTGGATTCACTTACCCTAACATTGGCAGTCAGGATAAGCAGTCACACAAAGCTGGTTATCAACTGGCTAAGTTAACAAAGGGTTTCCTGATCTAAGTACAAGCTTGTTGACCCATCTGTCCAATCACACTGATTATTGTACCGGCATCAGAGCAGCTGATTTTACAAAGGAAGCATGAACTATAATATTAGAAAAATATAGAGGTTACACCTAAATAATACAGAATGAAAGTAACACAGCTGCTGCAGATAAATCAGCTGTGTGAGAGGAAAAGGAGTGTGCAGTAGTTCAGTTTTTAAAGTGCTGCATGAATGTGTGCATGCTTTAAATGTTTTGGCCAGTAAGACTGGAAAAAGAGCTGCTCTATTAATAAAGTGTAGCTTGTTTGAAGGCAGGAAGAAAAGCTGGTAAAAATGCCAATTGTGTGTGAGTTAACAGACTTATCAAAACTGCAGCTCTATCATTATGACACGGGAGAATCTGATGAGTTATATCTGACGAGTATTCCATTAAATGAATGTTCAAAGACAGTTTGAGTTTTTATTCTTTCAGCTGCAGCCCTGATGGTGTTTAGTGGTCTGAGAGCAATAAAAAATAAATACAAAAACAGAATTCAAATGTAGGCATTGTCTAGCTGTGATTGATAATCCAGTCCACAAATGCAAATATAGATTAATGCTTATTGAACAACAAAATTGTTTGCAGCCAAAAGGTAAAAAAATAAAATAATGGAATAAAGTCGCATCTAAGAATCTATATTTATTAGTGATGCTCATTTGGGAAACACAAAGACTTCAGAGACTGTTAAACATTTTTAGATCCTTCAACTCTCTGCCTCACAGAGGTCTGAGAGATCTTCCAGAAATAGTGACGCTATTTTCAGGAGACTTGATTGGTTGAGAAATAAAGGATACAATGAAAAGGCAGAAACAGACATAGCACAATGGTCTGATCTGCCCCATCATCATTTTTAAATATGAATACGAATACGAATAACTTTATTGATCCCAGAGGGAAATGCTCCCTCTGTCACTTCATTCTGGGGTGGAGTCTGCACTGTGTGTTACTCTGATCTGCTACTATAGCAGCAATCAGTTGTCCTTCCATCTCCTTTCAATTAGATGTGGCCACAGACAACTTGTTGGACTTGGAGAACAGTGTGAATGTGGCAGTGGAGACCAATGGAAACATAGGAGAGGATCAGCTGGATAACCACAGACAGACCTCTGAGACCAATAACAATCCTGCCTGGGTACGTTCTCCTTCTCGTCTTCTCGCTTTAGCTCTGTGTTGACTGTGAATCAGTTACAAATGACTGTTCTCTCGTAACTTTTGTTTCAACTGAAATGTTGACCATGCTCAGTTTGAGAGTTGGATCTTGTCTGACTCAATTTCATGTTATTCAAAATGTTTTAAGTACAGTTGAAAATACTGTGAGAGTTTCTAAGTGAGTCTTAAAGAGTGTGAAAGTTGTTGTCCCTTGTTTTTGCCAACACCACACACATACTTTATACTTTTCCCTGAGCGAATGTTAATGAATGATTGCATTTCTTGCAGGAAATAGAAGATGGTTTGGATGAAGCCTTCTCCAGGTGAGATATTTGTTTATAAATTCTTAAGATAATCTGACATTAATCCTAGGTGATTTTCTTTGCTGCTTGTTCGCAATAAAATATCCCCGAAAACCAAAATCTGCCTCTGTACTGTAGTTCATACTCATACTGCTTGGCTCTATGTCGCCACTTACTGGTGATTTCAGTGTACTGCAGGCTACAAACCCTCCAGTCTCTGATAATATAAAAATATAAATGAAGGGATAATTTCGATAGAGGCTACACAGTTGGTGAGAAATGATTTCTTAGCTGAACTTTAAACTGTCCTCAATCTGCTGTGTGTTTGTGTCTCCAGCTGTGCTCTGGATAGCTATGGTTCATTTCCAGGTAAAGTTGAGCAATTCCTGTCACAAGCCTTACTTAGAGTGGTAGTCCCAATTACTAACCTGACATCAGTCCATTCCATTGAATCATCTCCAAACCCAGTAACACAGATTACAGGTCACAAATGTTAGTCGCTTAGAGTAAAATAACCTCTCTGTCTTTTACTGCTTCCCAAATGGATTTGTTGTCGGCAGAGTTCAGCTGATTCCAAGTATTGAATTCAAGTGAAAATGAAAGATGCTATTGTCTCAACCCATTTCATCATCACCACAAACTGACTTTATCTGTGTGATGTATAGTGTGTGTGTTTGACTGAAGCAGTGGGGACGGTGTGACTCGACTTCACACAGCAGGCTTTTGTTGAGCAGTTCCTGTGTTTGTGTTGCCGTATCTAAAAGTGGAGCAGTGGGTCACTTGAACTCATTTACGGATCAACGCTGTTTATCCCGCAGTTCAAATGAAGTGAATGTCTTGAAGTAATCCCACTGACCTCTACCCGGATTGTAGACATTGTTATCCCCAAGAGAAAGGGGTGTTTCAGCCAAATTAGAACAGACTGAGGGTGTAGTTACATAAACGAGTCTGAGAAGCTGAGCTGCAGTGAATTAAAATCAGTAGAAAAGTGAATGTCAGGAGTTGAAACAACTTTTCTTGCTATTAAGCCCTGAGGGTCAGGGGATAAAAGAGTAGGAAATACAATGACAGCTAGTTCTCATCATACTACCCAATACTGTTTACATAAGCTGATATGCCTTCTTGTTTCTTCTATTTTATTTGACTTCATTCTGATTGACCTAGCAGGGGAACTTCCCTCTTTTCTGCCTCAATCTGGAAATATTGGAGTTTAATTTTAATCCCAGACTTTGTGCAGCAAAAATCACATTTTGTCTTATCAAGTCAGTCTTTGGTTCCTGTTTAGTTCAATTCAATTTAATTTAATTCCAGTTTCCAGAGAGAGGTTTTGTGTTTGTTTGGATGTTTGTTGTCAGGGTTGTGCTGAACTCATTGGTCCCATTAAAAAGACCAAAACCAGTGATGAACTGACCAGTGCTTCTTGTAAATTCAAATGTTTTAGTGCATTTGCTCAGGATTATTCTGTCTTTTGTAACCTCTGCCAAAAACCTCAGCACAAAGCTGTTTTCTGACATTATTTAGCTGCTGTTAAAAAAAAGTAAGCTGTTGATTTGTGATTTAAATTATAGAGTATTAAGAAACAGACTGCCACATTGCTGGTTTTGGTCTTTTCATGGAATTGGTTCACACCAAAGTAGAAGAATTTCTGCTTACTTACATTCTTTTAAAGGGGAGCTGTTGTTGAAAGTTGACGGTTATTTCTCTTTCCTTGCTCAGACTGGCAGTGTCACGTACTAACCCCCAGGTCCTGGACATTGGGGTGACACCCCAGGATTGGCTCACTGAACCCGACTGGGACAGCACTAATGGAAACACTCCCAACACTATCAGCCCATTTGAGGATGACTTCTTGGGCTTCTGACCACTGCTCCACTGCAGGGAGAGAGGCGACGACTAAAAGGAGGAGGATGCGCTGTCTTCCTATGTATTAACCAGATATCAGTGTGTATTCAAGATGAGTTTACTATACATCCACAAGGGAATTAAGTGTTGTGAGCTGTGAGATGAAGTTTGGCCTCTTCACCTTGTTGTTGTACTCTTCACATGAGCAATTCTTCCTCTTTCTTTGTGGAAACCGCACAGGCTGCTGCCCCTGTGCACCAAAGCAATAATAACACCCTTTAATGTTACCCCATCTCCTCCCATATGACACTGCACAGCATTACTACTAACTTATGTTCTTCTGTTAGCACTTATTCTCCTTTGTTTACTTATTTTTTTCCTGTTTTTCTGGTCTTTGGCATCCTAATCAGTGTTTTTGTATGTGTTTAGTTCTAATTTATAGTTGAATAGTTATTTTTTTATGGTTGAAGAATTAATTCAGACTGATGTACAGACAGTAACACCAGGCCTTAATAACAGCAGGACAATCAGCTCTTCTCTATGTTCAAGTGAAATCTGCCTTGGATGCAAGAAATGACAATTGTTTTATATCTATAATCTAAAAATCATTGCACTTGTATTTATATGAAATCTTCCAGTCACTCATTTAGGACATGTTACAGGCTTTGCTTTTTCAGTGCAGCAGTGTAACAGTGGTGAATGAAGCCCAAGTATGTTTAGTGTATTGCGGCCGTTTCATTTTGCTGTGAAATATTCCAGTGTTGTATAGAAATAAAATATAATCATGAATCTTTATAGTAGTGTTTTGGTGTATAGTCATGTAGGTTTGTTAAGATTACAGTTGCTAGATTCACTTGTAGAAATGTAGAATTAGAAAAGTGAACATATTACTGGAAGACCTCAGAGAAGGTTCATGGATGTAGTGAAGGACATGCAGAGGGTTGGTGTGACAGAGGAGGATGCTAGGGATAGGGTGACATGGAGGCAGATGATCCACTATGGTGACCCCCAAAGGGAACAGCCGAAAGAAGAAGGAGATTGACATCATACACAGCCGAGAGTAAAAAAAACAAAAAAAAACACAAAAAGAAACCCAAGAAAAAATGAACTGTTAGAAACTGAGCGTGATGTACGAAGAATTACTTGTACATACACTTGCCTCCTTATTCTAAACTTGGCCATGTTTAATATAAGCATCCACCTTTGTAAGAAAAACATCTTAGGTCCTCCATTGAGCAGTAGTTTGATAATTTGGAAAATACAGACTTTATAGTTCTCTAATAGTTTATTACCTTAAAACAAAGAGTGAAGAAAAATCCAGCTTGACAGCTGTTGCTAGCATTTTCCCTCAGTTTCTAGTCTTCATGCTAAAACATGCTGACTGTGGGTGAAATTTAATGTAAATTTAAACCCCAATACGCTATTTTTTTCTTAATGCCAAATGGTTCCCCTATGTCAATATGATAGTAACACAGAAAATAAGTCTACATAAATAAATCTACAGCTGAGTAACATGGCTAAAATGCCTCTGCCCTGATAATATAAGTGAAAAGTTCAGAGCAGCTACAGAATTATACTCATCAAGAAGGATTGTTCATAACGGAACTTAGGTTTGTAGGATGTGCATATGAAATATAAATGTTGTAGGTCTTCCAGCACCAGCAGTTATTGCTTATATTTTGAGTTTTCTCTTCTGTTCTAGCTTATAATGAATTTCTGGTGTCTCGATGTGTTCTATTAAACTTCTTTACATTATCTCTGCGTGTAAAATGACACACAGATACGAAATGTATGTGTTACTTGGTGTACGGGCAGCAGGGGGCAGCCCCGTGCTGTCAAATGAAATGTAGCCCTGCACAGTCTACTTGAGATGACTGCTCTTTGAGCTTTGAGCAGCATCTGATGCTGCTCACATCTTCAGCTCTGGACCAAGACAATCATTTGTACTCTCCACTGCCACTGGATGATGTCTAATTCTGTTTAATAAGCCTGCCTTGTTGTCCTCGATTCAAAGTGACAGCGTAGGTCAATAAATGCAACTTTATGAGCTCTGAGAGGGCTTGTCATAAAGAGGAATGGATGCTTTGTGTCAGATTGATCTATAAACCACAAGCAAGAGGACATGATAACAGGGAGAGAGGACACCGGGACCTGTCTTGCTACCCTGTCATACGCATGCAGACCCACACACGTTCCTTGCCACGTTCTGTATTCGACCCATGTGTATGAAGAGGACTCTGGAGGGCTGAAAGTCACGCGGTCTCCCCTCTTTCTCTCTCTAACAGGCTCTGGCTCAGTGAAGCAGGGGCTTTTTTACAATTCGTCCCGACAAGCTTACTTAACCACCTGCATTATTTAACAGTCTTTCCTCAAAGGGAGCTCCAGCTCTCCATCTCCACTCTCTGTAAGTTTGATGAAAGCATGCACAGTAAAAAAAGAAAAAAAATAGCCAAGCAAAAGTCTCCTCTCCCTCAAAAAAGGGAAAGATACTGTAGGTACCAACACTTAAAAGGCAATAACAGCTAAAGACTCAGTGAGTCTTTGGGCATCAAGGTCAAGTGACAGTGGTAAAAACTGTGGTATATGACATATATTTAGAGAAAACTCAACAGACAGATTTTAAATGGGATGATTTGCTTTTTGTGTTGGGATTTTTTATTTTTTTTATTTTTTTAACATTAAAGTGAATATTACATTTTCTGAAGAACACTACACCCACGAAAACCTTCTATAAGGAAGTACTTATCTAAAATTCAGGCACCTTCCATATTTTTTTCCTTCATTGCCCTTATTTTAAGCTTTTTGCTATAAGCCTCAGTGCATTTCCTATTTAAAAGGAAAAAAAAGGAGAACAAATCGCCTGCAAAAGAATATTTCTTCTCCTCTAAGGTAGAGAGGAAGAATGTATATCTAAGAATTTCTTTTTTAACTTTTTTTTTTCGGCCTACAGTGAGATGAAAATTTTGATACCACCTTCATTTCTTATAAGTGTGAAGCTACAGCAAGTTGGGTGTTTTAGCATACTGAAAGAGAGAAGTACACTAAGCATACGGACAGAGCAGCTTGTTGGAGGGCTTTTTTTTTTTTTTTTGTCAATCCTCCTCA
>VUQS01035466.1:0-11973 GCA_015108495.1 Heterochromis multidens | reverse complement strand
ATCCTCCCCAAAAACAAGCCAGCAGTCAACATTACATGAATAATTCTTAGTGTTCATTTTACCCTGACATCTGTTGCTGCAGAGGTAAAATTTGCCTGTTGGTTTATTCACTATCCAAGACACCAAGAAGAGCGATACCATTAACATCTGTACAGTAGCTAAATGCAGTTAAGCCCAAATGTTTGTGGACAATGACACCTGTACACCATCACAGTGGATTTTAAATCAAACTGTTAATATGTGTTTGAAGTGCAGATGAACGTCCTTTGCAGTCAATGATTGCCTGAAGTCTAGAATCCATGGACATCACCAAATGCTGTTTCCTCCATTGAGATGCTCTGCCAGGCTTTTACTGCAGCCACCTTCAGTTGCGGTTTGTTTAAAGCTATATAATAGAGGGAACTCCTATAAAGTTCTATTTTGACTTAGGAATGTCATGCAATGAAATTCTTGCTGTACACTAGACATCATTTGCTTTGCATTCATGAAGGACTGTACAGTGCATATCCTGTGTCTCAATTTATTACTATCCCAGGTAGGCTTGATTCTCTATGTTTCTATAATATGTATATGAAGTCATTAGAGCCTCAAATTGCTGCGTTCACCAGATAAAAGATGGTCCCTAGGACATAAAAGCTACATGCATAAAATCAGCATTCAAATCTAATAAAAACCAGATTATAAAGTTTGTCAACTGTCCAACAAAATGAGGTTTAAAAACAGCTTTTGTTTTCCATGGGAGATATATTTTAACCACCATCTACGCAGAATTCCCCCAAAGATTTCTATTCAGGATTCTTTGTGCGCCATGTCTCTCTCTTATAATGTCTCTGCTATTACCCTAACCCCAGCTTCATACTGAGCATACAGACCAAGTACTATTGATCTCGTCCTCTCACTCTCTGAAAGAAAGCAATTAAGAGTGTTTCCCTAAATGTCAATTTGTTTAACTGTCACACTGTTCCTCGGCCTTTTCCCTTTTTCAATCACACGTTAATGAAAACATGCAAGTGCAAAAACGGTGCAAGAGGGAAGAAAACAGAGGCTGGGCAACGTGCATAAGCATGTTGAATACAAGTTTCTGGCTTATGCTCAACAGTAAAATCTCACGAGTAAACAGACTTTGCAGCGGTCAAAGAGGGTATACAGTCGTTATGTCAGACACACACACACAAATAACTTTGCCGCTGTGTGCTCAGTGTAATTGAATAGCTGAGACAAGCACTGCAGTAGAGCTGGCACAGCATCGAATAAACATTTACACAAACTAATCCATAGCTTTGAAGAAAATTAATCTACAGTGGCTGCAATTGATTCTGTTTTTAATTCGCATATCTAGTAAATTTCATCCATAAAGGGACCTACTCGCAGTGGTGTACTGAAGCAGTTGCAAAGGGATGTTAATTTTGCATCATTTCTCCGTCCGTCAGTCAACATCAGTGGCTGCAAAGTGAAGCACCAGTTGGGGGGGGGGTTAAGAGTTGGTCAGTTTAAAGTGCTACCTTTGAAGAATGATTGTGTGTCCCTCTTTGTGTCCTTGTCTTCTTCTTTGACATCCATGGCACATCAGACAGACACCATCCAAGCTTCAGCCATCCAAGGCAGGCACTGACAGAAGTCTTTGCATCATTAGGCTCCATCAGCCTCCTCTGACAATCTACGCAGTCATCATCTGCCACCACTGTTTACCCCATTCATTATAAAGCAAATATCGCCGTTTTATTTGACACAACACCATTAGCTGGTGTGTGTGTGTGAGATCCAAAGTGTGTGAACACCTGTGGTTGTGCGCTCTCTGGAGCCTCAGTCTAATTTATGTTTTTGGTTCCGCAGGATGCCCTGGATAGTTGGGAGTGAGTGCGTGTGTGTGTTTTCCTGGGTTGTTATATTGATGACGGCGGCTGAGGATCCAGCCCAATAAACCAGCCTTGAGTTTGAAGGCCTGGGCCACATCCATTACAATCTAACCCTGTCACACCCCATATGCTGGAGGCCAACTTTGGCCACCCACACCCTTCATTAGCATTAAGAGAGATAACATGTGCTTTTCCAAATGCTCTGAAGTGATCTGATATATCGGGCTGATACTGATCTTTCATTAAGATCACATCTAGGCCAGCATCACCTGCCTCCTATTTAATGGATATGATACAATTTGATCATTAATATATGGATTATTTTAACTCAAAGTCCATTTTTGGAACTTTCCATGCATCTTAAAGTAGTGTGTTGGGAAGAAGTCCTGCAAATGAACCTTGGTACATTTTAAAGGGGACCTTTGATGTTAAATTAAAGCTACATATTTGTATTCTTGGACTCTACCTTTAGCAGCTTTTAGTAGCTTTGCATGATTCAGTATCCTTATTTATCTTATGTTGGGCCTTGGTGCAGCCTCATTTCATCCTCCTTCTGAAACAAGCTCTAAGGCTACACACCCTTTAAACCAACTTCTGTCTGATTGGCTGCCCCTCATAACCAGCAGGTCTGAGCAAAATCTGTGCTCAAAATCAGAGCTGTGTCGACTGATTAGGGATGTCCACTCTCATTGACATCATTCAGAGGAAAAAGAGGAAAAAAAAATTTCTGTTTAAAAAATAGTTTAAAGCCTTCCAAAATGAACTAAAGCTGTCAAAGGAATGTGAAGAAACAACCACCATGACTTTATGTCCAAAAAAAAAAAAAAGTGCATTGTGTTGTAGATACATCAACTGAAACTGAACTAGGGCCAGGCTGTACTTTCGAGTAATACCACTTTCCAAGTCCAAGGAACAAAGTTGAATTATGGTGCTATAGCTCCTGACCTTTTTAGACCTAATCGATTTCACATTTTGGTTTGGGATTATGCAAAACGAATCCACAGCCATGTAAAAATGTATTTTAACATCCCTATATTACTGCAGTTATTTTTTTAACATTTAATGAGATTAACTTAGACTGATTTAGTACAAACCTGGGGCCAGGTGCAGCGGATGCTGGGGATTATTTCACTATGCTGCTGTCAAGCACGGAGCTCAGGATAGAAGACTGCTACATTTACTCTTAAACTTACTCAGAAAATAAATCACAGTCCATCTGACAGCTCGTCTCTTCTCTCACCAAGGAGGAGGACGGAAGCTTTGAACTTAATGGGGGTTGGGGGAGCTGATGGCTAATATTAGGCTTGATTCAATACTTTTTTCTTCTTCACAGCATGAATAGGAGCAGCTAAAAGTCCCTGCTTAGCATGAGAAATGCAGCGACAGGGGTTCTGACTGAATAGAGTGCCCTTTTAACACCGAATTACATAGAAAGGATATACAATATAGAAAACAGGCTCATTTTGACAGGTGGTTTCATACTATAGACCTTCCTTTGTTGAGTCAAAATGCTTAAAATGAAAAATTGAAAGAGACCTTTAATGCTTTTCCTTATTTTCTGTCACAGAATGCTTGGTTTCCAACAATTATTTCTACTCTTAGCTTTTCCCAGGTTACAATGACTGTCCATAATATGGCATCCAAGCACAGATGCCCCAGGGCAGCCAGTCACAAGAAAGTTGGCTTAGGAGAAGGGACTGTAGCTAAAACTCAGAGGATGGCCTGAGGGACTGCACGAAGGCCCGGTCCAAGGTAAATAAGGATGATTTTTAACTGTGAATCATGCTAGGCTACTCTAGTAGGGTCCAAGAATAAAATTATGATTATTATATGATTAAAATCCAAATTGCTTTATTAGTTTCTTTAACCCTCTGTGTGCTAACCCTAAACTTAATCCTTTAGTTTGGTGAAAGGCCAAATTGACTTGTTTTCAAGAAATATATATAATTTATGAAGTAGAATGATTTTTTTTTCTTTCCTCCCCAACTGCCAAGACTAAAAAAAACCAAACACAATACAACAACAACAAAAACATATTCTGATTGCATATGATTAGAGTTAGGATTGGGGCATCAACAGTGATAACTTAGACCTCAGAGGGGTAAGGACTGGCAAGACTGTTTGAACTGTTTCCTGGTAATAATGCTGTTTAACCTTAGCTTTTACACCACATAGATGAAGAGCGCTTTAGTATTTTAGAAGAAGAAAATACAATAATACTTTTGACAACAGGGCAAACTCCATTTACCAACACTTGTAGAATGGCATGTGGAACCTTCAAACTGTCCATTCTGATAAAACTTCTAGTTAGAACTGGATCAGGTGACCCAGAATGCTGGGGTATTTCCCATGATGCACTGATTTATTTTCTTTCACCTCTCTCATTTTATTCCCCTCATGTTCATACACCACTATTACATTAAATTTTATCTACTCTCCCTCTCTCTCTCCATGCTTTTTTTTCTGCCCTCCCAAACAGTAATGGCAGATGGCTCCCCTTCTTTGAACCTAGTTCTGTAACAATGTCTTCCTGTTTAAAGGGAGTTCTTTGTCCCCACTGTCGCCAAGTACTTTCTCATAGGGGTTTTCTCTCTAATGTAGTAGGGTCTTTACCTTACAATATAAAGGGCCTCAAGATGATTGCTATTGTGAACTGGTGCTATATACACTTAATAAACTGGAATTGAACTGATCATGTGATTGGATCAAAGCTGCACAACAGCTACAAAATTACAGTAATATAAAATTGAAGAGTGGCGAATACTCACACTTGAGTAACTAAAAAGAGCAAATGTTTACAATTTTGCTTGATAAATGACAAAGCCATTTTGATTGTTTGACTCACAGTATAAGTGTGTAATTATCACACCTCGACAGTATGTTGTTTCCACATGTACAGGGAGTGCAGCAAACAAGAAGACACATACATGGTGCTTTGAAAATATTTTATTTATTTTCTGTGTTGATACATAATTAGACATTTATATTTTCATAGAAATAGTATATTTATATATACCATGGGTGTGAACAATAGCAGAGTCATGCTAGCCCTCATGAACAGGTTTTATCCCATTAACATCAAAATGGTTCAACAGACGTCGTGATTGTACATAAAACACAGACTCCATTATTCTGCTTTAAATCCATGCTTCTTGGTTATTTGCTTTGACATAATGAACAATATATGCCATAAGTAAACGGCCCTATTCTTTACTATACTATGAGGGGCCTTGGGGTGATTATTCAAGGTTCTCAGTATTCAGTCATCCAGTCATCTACAGTACAGGCAAACCAGTGGGAATTGGCAGATTTTTTTGAAGATGAGCAGGAGTTTGGTTTAAGGCTGGGGTTACTGAGAAGCTCACAGATATTCATCATGTCACAATGACTTAAATTACATAGTTATATCCGGGTTTAGGATGCACAAAGAAGAGAGATTGTGAGTGTGAATAAACACAGTCCTCCACAGCAAATATGAGTTGCTTTCAGGACCCCTATGGACACAAAGTGGAGTAAGAACTGGTGACTGGAGCAGATGCTATTTGGCCCATGTGATATGCTGTCAGATCCTCTGTGGTGCAAATGTTTGTTTTACTTTAGCTGGAACACTTTCTGTCGATAATGACACATTCAAATCCAAATTCAAACTCTCTATATGCCACAATCAAAAGACACCCCTGTTAACATTCAAACATGTCACCATGACTGAAATCAGAGCTTTGACTCAGCAAACCCCACTGGGTGCAACAATCTTCTCTGCCCCTCTGCGTCTGTCACTTATGAGTCTATTCCCTCTGATTCTCTGACTCATCCTCCCCTCTGTGCGTGTGTCTCACTCGGTCTCTCTCTGTCTTTGGGTCTCTCTCTCAGTCTCAAGCTTCATATTTGCACATGCCTCATTGGATGTTCACCTTGAGCAGCTGTTCAGTGGCTTCCTGCAGCCTCAGATAGACAGAGACTGAGCTGTCTGGTACAGGCCTGCCTTCTGCTGCTTCTCTCCCCATGTGTCAGTTTGGACCGCAGCCAGTTGGAGAATGGACGTGGTGGATGAGTGAGTGTTTAAGTGTGTGTGTGCTTGGATTAGACCGTTATAGGAAAATTACCACTTCAGCTTCAGTAGTCATACAGTCAATAAGTAAATTTGTACTTTTATCACCCTCAGATTAACATTCAGTGTTTACCCTCATGCACCCGGATTAAGGAGAAAGTTCACTTGTCGTGTATGTGACAAGAACATCAACAGTCTTTGCTTTCTTTGAGTGACCACAAGAGAAAGTTAATACTCAAAGGCAAAAAAAAAAATGTCATTCTGTCAAATTAATCTAACAATATGGGACAGAATCATGAAACAAGTATCAAAGAAAGTTTCCATTTTTTCCTCAAAGATGACAAAGAGGAACATATTAGAAGTGATATAAAAAGTGATGTTAAAAAGACACCTGCTTTGGCCTGGTTTGTTCAACATGGAAAGCAGTGGTGCCGACTATGGAGTATGGTCCAACACCAACTGCAAGTCTGGTGACTGCTCTTCAGATATTTTGTAAATGAAACCTCTCAGTTAGCTCCTCATTGTTGCATAAGCCCAGCAGATTGCTTTATGTCCCTCCCTTCTAAGAAGTTGTAAATTTGACATGATGCGCGAGAGTCTGCTACAATTTTACCAGCTGTACAGAAATGACCCAGGTTTCTGATCCTGACTAGATATAAGCAACAATTATAGTACAGCAGCAAAAAGAGTGCTTAAGACTGGATGGTGCAACAGGTGTTAACTCTTAGGCTGGACTTTGAACACCAAGATTTAGCTTAAAACCTGGCTCAAGCCTTGGAACTTATCCAGCCAGCTAAGCATACAGTTAGCCTAATTCACATCTGACAGGTTTTGAGAGCAAAACACATTCAACAGAATGTGACTTTAAATAGCAGATATCCGAATAAGACAGCAGTAGTGGTCTACAAGTGTGCTCAGGTTACCACCAGCACAACAGTAATATCCTTCTTGTCCTCTTTTTTTACAGTAATAGCAGATTTTTTTTAAAAAAGGAGGGCAAACAGGAAACAAGAGCTATTTAAAAGTACTTCCAGATTTGCTGACTGGAGCCTTTCTCTGCTTTCCCCCTTGTCCACATGTGCAGACGGAGCAACAACAGTCAGTCTAACTCCAACTTCTAAAAGACCAGCTACACTTCCCTTTCAAAAAAAGCTTGACATTCACTTCCCTGGAGTCTACTTTGTTTGACATGCTTGTTCTTTAATTCTGCTGTGCTCTACAATGCTGGTCATGGTGCCCTACTTCTGTCATCGCCTCAAGTATCATATGCTCCCCAAAATCACACGTCTTCTCTTTTAGTCTGTGCCTCTGTGTTTGAGTTCCAGTGGAAAACATTTAATTTGGTTTTCTTTATGTCAGACAATTTGTCCCTATACTCCACTAGATGACCACATGATTCACTAGAAGTCATTTCTTTAATCCCTCTGCTCTGTAGAGACACTTGTTTTACATCAGTATGGTTTAAGAAACGGGTATGTGAATGAATTCGTTGACCTTTAATCCCACATTAAAGAGTAACCAATGTTTCTGTGCCTAAAGGTATTTAAATTAAACCACCAAAGGTCAGCAAAGACAAGATTTTATAGGTGTTAAATTACTTTTGTGGTCTTTTTCTTCTTTCATTTTGAACCACTTTTAAAGGTCCTCTTTTTCATTCACTAAACCTCCCCTCTATTTAGCTACACTTGTCTTTCCTAAAAACAATGGTGCCATTTGAAATTCTTGTTAATTCTTTTGAACAAGACAAAAACATTTTCAAACCATTTTCACATCAAAGGACACAAATGCTTTAAGCATAAAGGCTAACCAGTGTGCTTGGTACTGTCACATTTAACCTGGCTGGCTGGTGCTGCCCACCCAAATCCAATAAAGAGAGCAGGGTTGCTAATTAGTGACTATGAAATGCAAACTAGCCTTCACTCTGATAGCATCCACAATGTCAGAAATACTACATAAATAATATATTAGTCTGGACCAGGATTGTCTAGTTAGCTAGTTATCCAAGCATGCTAACATTTATATAAGAGCAAAATATAAATATAATAAATAAATATAATTTCTTACACTTTTGCTTTTAGTTGTTTTTGTTGTTGTGGTTTTAGAAAACCAAGTGCTGCTCATACTACAGTATACTTAAATGTGCTTAACAGTGAAAAAATGCTTATTTTCCTCTGCTTATCTGTCCCTTTCCTCAGAGTTCTCTTTCATTGATTCTTTCATTCTCCTCCTCCCTCTAGTCTATTTTTTCTGACTTGTTTACCAGGTAAAGCATCCATCCCAGCCAGTCTGAGACAAAAAGGTGATAAATGGGCAGAGGAGCGAGGGATAGGCAGTGGGCCGGGGCAGAATGAATGAGAGAGCGGAGAGCTGATGCCGAGAGGGAGAAAGCAGCTAACGGGAGTCTGAAAGTGGATATAATGAGAATCAGGGGAGAGGGAAGCCGGGAGGGAAGAGTAGTGAGGACAAGACTGGTGAAGGGTAGAAACAAGGAAGGGTGAAGTGATATATGAGGAAGAGAGCATTGTGACAGAGGGACAGAAAGTGAGGGTGAAGTCATAAATGGGAGAATGGAGGTGGATGAAGGTGGCTGGGGACAGAGGACGAAAACGGAAGGCTGATAAAGTAGGGAGAGGGTGAAAAATGGATGGCAGGGTGAGGTGCGTTGGCAGAATTGATTGAGATGAGAACGCAAAGCCTGGGTCTCTCTCAGCACACGGCAATATTTAAATCCAGCGTGAGTGTATGTGCGTGTATGTGCTCCTTATTAGCATTCATCTCAACCAGCGAGGCATTCAGACATTCACTCATTATCTCTAATAAGGATGCAACTCTGCTGAGTTCAGCTTCCCAGCATTTTTCTGTCTGACTTTTGAGTGAACGCAACTAGACAGCATCGGTGTAAAGGGGGTGGGGTCCAATATATTTCTAACTGTGCAGATAACACAACATAATTTAACAGGAAACTCAAAAAAAGACAATGAAGCCTTATCTTTAGCCAGATGAAGTGTTTTGCTCCTTCACGCATATCCCTTGGAGTAGTTACACTATAAAAATGTACACTGGATTTCTCATTTAATAATACGATATCCACATGTGCTTATGAACTTGAGTAGCAAATAATGATTTCCCTCGACTTTAAATATTATCTTCATTTGTTTTTGCTTTTGAGAATTAGTTTCTTATCCTATATTTTTTTTTGTCAGTAAATCCCAAGAAAAGACCAAAACCAACAATATGTTCACTAATCTGCCTGCAACGCTCATTTGTCACCCATCTGTTCCTGCTGAAGACATAAACCTTTAGAACTGCCATAAACACATCTACAACATCTGGGCAATTATACTTTTTTCCCCCACAAATGTTACTTAATCAGGAATTATCAGATTATATATGTTGGGGACTACTTTCAGCTGCAGTTAAATACATATTTGGTGCACTGATGAGTTTTTACAGCAGCAGGATGAGGCATGTCACCCAGTCACAGAGAAAGAATGGTAAATGGACTAGTACTTATAGTGTTTTTCTACTCTGACTGAGCACTCAAAGTCTCAGTCACCCAATCACACTTTTTTCTTTACCTAAGCGCCTTGTCTAACATTCACGCACACACTCACACTCCGATGGATGCATCAGGGGCAGCTCGGGGTTCAGTATCTTGCCCAAGGATACTTCAACAAACAGACTGGAGGAGCAGTCACTTGGCTAAGTGCATCATCTCTGGGTTTCTATTTCTTGGCTTGTCTATTGGTCCTCAAGAAACTCGGGAAACATTTTACCCTCTGTATACATTTACTTAGGAACGATGCCCTACATATCTTCATCTGTATTCCTTGCACACCCTGCTGCAGACCACAGATGACATATGGTGCTGAATATGCATTAATGACCAATAACCCTCAATATGAACAGACATCAGTTATTCTTCATTGTTTTTCCTCCCCCAGTGCACAGACAACCATGGTAGGCTAACTAGTAACAAACTGGCTGCAATTGTGCACATGCATGGTTTTTCATTTTGTCGTGATCTCGTGATCGGTTCAAGGTGTACCCTGTCTCTTGCCAACCGTCAACTGGGATAGGCTACTGCTGTATTCAATCACCCAACTCATATAAGCAAAACACAGGTGGCTGCAAAAAAAAGAGCCATCTATTATCCCCAAATTGACAAGTTGGAGTTAAGATTCCTTTTAAATGAGGAGAAAAACCCTAAACCTAACCTTAAAAAAATCAATGTTCAGTGTGCAATACTTCTGACCCAACAATATATATAATCATTCCATAATCAAGACTGGGATTGTAAAGGCTCAAACAATCACAACAGGAGAAGCACCAAACAGCAATGTGCTTATCATTGAGACACCGACACAGAAAGACAGGGAGAGAGATGAGCTGCTACACAGAGGGCTGTAATAAAGACAGTAAGGAGGTAATGCAGATGGACAGACATAGAAAAAGAGAAAGTCTTTAGCTTTTGTTGTGTGCTGACTGGTACCTGGTCCAGCTATTCATGTGTGGCAGTCTGCACTTCTGCCATCTCTGACCGATGATACAAACTGAAACTGACATTCATGTTTAATGATCAACTCCTGGGATTCGATGCCACCGATGAGGAGTAACCAGAACATACGAATTAAGCAGTTCTCGTCAAGAAGAAGTTGACCGACAGCCATTTTCTATTTTGTGTCTGTATCAGCCGTGGTCCAGTTTTTGGTTGCTACAAAAGTGAAAGCAGTTTTATCATCTGGCGTTTCCTGTTTCACTGTTTTGCAGCCTTTCATTTTGCAAGTTTATGTTTGTGCCTGTTGTAGCTGTAGAGTTCTCCATTGTGTCAAGAAGAGTTTCTGTAATGGATTATCTGTTCTTCAGTATTTTTTCTGAGAATGGCTTTCTGTTGGTCTCAGGATCTGAAAGAAAACAGAGTTATTGTACTTGAAGAAGGACAAAAGGCAGTAAGAGTTAGGCTATTGTAAGGTAAGCAAAAAAATATAATTGTCTTTAGTCGGGATAATGTTTGTTTTGTGTTATTTACTAAATGTATTTTCTTGTTGCTATTTGACTATTCACTGAAGCTTGTTGAATAATTGTAATAATAATAATCAAATAGTGGGCTCTCTCTTTTCCAGGCCAAGCTGATTCTGACAGCAGAAATGACAAGAGATAACTTGACAGAAATTAAAATTTTATCCGTTTGGAGTCAGATAATTAGTCTGTGAGCCAAATTAAAACTCCACCTGTAGCTGACTTTTCTATGTATTCCGCTGACTCATTTTATATACAATAAATCTGTCAAAAACCTATACTGGAGAGCTGTTTAAAGTTTGCAGTTTCCTTACCAGTTAATTACTTACACAAAATATTTTAAAAAACTGCTCTAAGCTCAAAAGGGCCTCGCAATCATAGACTGTCTTTAAATGATAGGCTTAGTCTCTACTTGCAAAAAGAGTTTTGATTACTATAGAAGTCTATGGGAAAATAAGCCTTTTGCTCCCGTGCACTACGACCTAAGTCACCACTTAGCTGATGAGTTCATGTTCTTAATCACAAGTTATTGCAGGGTCTTTACCTTACAATATAAGGTCATCTTGAGGCGACTGTTGCTGTGATTTGGTGCTATATAAATAAAACTGAATTGAATTGAACCAGAGCTTGATGGATATATGATTTTTATGACCGATACCAATACCAACATTTGGTGATTTAAAAGTCTAATCCCAAAAAGCTGAATCTGTTCATCTGGACGTAGTGTTTTTTAGTGGTAGAAACATTTCATCACCTCTGGTGACTTCTTCAGTCTCAGCTGACTGCAGGCTTCCCCAACCTTATAAACAGTACATTTGCATAATGACCGAAACCAGCACCATTGACTAACAATGGGCCATGAGGTCAGTTTCATGATCATTAGTATATAATTCACTGATCACATTAACTCGGTGGACAAACACATCAAGTTCACCAGGGAGGATATGAAAAATGACAGGCTAGCCTTCTTAGACTGTGAGATTTCCATCAGTAATGGGGGGCATTTGAAAGTCAGTGTGTACCGTAAACCAATGCATACGGATCAGTATT
>VUQS01035465.1:37025-50661 GCA_015108495.1 Heterochromis multidens | reverse complement strand
TTTTTTTTTTACTTTTGTGACTTTTTTCAAAATTTTTCATTTTTATGTTGCAGATCATGCTATTATATATGGTTCTTTTCTTTATTGCATAACTTAGATAACTCAAAAACAACTTCCAATATATAACAAGTTCACCTGAAGTCCATACATTGTGCTAAAATAATATGAATACAATTTCTTGATGGCATGATCACCAAAGCACCTATAAAAGTCCAAAGATGCAAAAGAAAATTAAGAAACCCTTTATCAATAGCACTAATAGTGTTGTAAATACCAGTGAGATTCTCTGCTAGATGAGAGCAAGGCATAGACTGAATCTGTTGATCTATTAATTTTTTGTCTTATTGCTCCTTTTGTATGTACATAATTGTTTAAACAGTTTTTAAACTGACATTCTCTTGAAACAATATGTGGCTGTGATGTATATATCTACTACACTTATTTCTGTTTTGTTTTTTTTGTAATTGAACTGATTTTTTAAAAATAATCTATTTATAGCCCACAAGTATAAATAGACAACAGAGTCAACAGACACAAATCAGACCTCTGAGCAAAGGTGGAGCCAAGGGATGACTAAGTGTATCCATCTCTCTGACCACGCCACATAATTAACATCCAGTAACTGCTATTTTTCAAGCAGAACTTTTTTTGCAGAACTATTTCTCTACAGAGAATTACATTATTAAATTGGAATTACATTATTTGCTTTACTGTCTAAAGCAGAAGAACTTGGCAACTGTTGCAGATTTTTTTAATTAACTGAGGGTGACATAAAAAGCTTATTATATATGAGTCCTTATAGTACTTCTACATAGCAGTCAAGCCTGAAGACAGAGTCATAATGAAACAGCTGTTTCTGTCACACCATAGATGTATGTGATGATATACAGTGTCTTGCTCTGTCATTGTCTCCGAGTCTCAGACTGATTCTTAATCACCTTTCCTTTCTTTCTCAATTAGCAGCTAATGTACCAATCCACCACCTGCCTGAAGGCCTTATAAATTAAGGGGTTGAAGGAACAGATCAGACCGCCACCACGCCACAGTTGGCCCTCCTCTCTGTTCAGGTCCCCCAGGCAGGTCACCTGGTCCTCATAAAGTCGTGACACACACCACTTTGAGTGATCGTAGTGTGAGCGGAACAGGACTGATCTGGGAAGCTGAATTCTCCTAATGTTCATGGTGTGTTTGGGCAGTGAGCAGTTGGAGGGCAGATCATGACCTTGTGTCTGCCAGGATTCCACTAAAAGGTCGGCACCCAGGGCCTGAGCCACCCATCCTGTGTAGATATCTGAATGAAAGCCAGTGATTAGGTTAGTTCAGCTGCTTTAAGCTTTAAAAAATGATAGAAAAAGCATGTTAAGTATATGCACTAGAGCAGGTTAAATGTTTCAAATACCATGTTTCAGGTTGTTTTAGTAATTTCCCAAATAGTATAAAAATAAAGAGAATTCAAATATGATGAACTCATAATATTTTTCTTTTGCATTATTAATACCAAGTTCCCATAGGTGTGACTATGCTATAATAAGTGCATTATGAGCTCTGTGTTGTTTTACTGCATAAGTATAATCTTCATGTGGATAATTATTATCTTTAAATACTAAAAATCATACATATGCAACAAACTGAGAATAAAAATATACCGTATACAACTATCCATAACAAGATCCACTGTAGTGGGTCGTGAGTCAAAGCAGCTGTGAGTAGAGAGTACTTTTGAAGGCCTCGTTTGGGAAGTGATAATGCATGTCACTGTTCTGAGATGATAGTGTGTCTGCGCTTGATAATCAGTGACTGTGGCCGACAAGTGAAATGTGCAAACATGACAGGAGGCTAGAGGAAAGAAGTCTGCATTTGTAAAATATTGTGCAGTGCCTGATGAGCAAATAAATGGCTAAAAGTAAGATGTAAATGTGCAACAGGAATATCTTACCATCCACAAAGTTTTCAGATTTAACAAAACTGACAAACTTCTCCCCTCCGGCTGAAAAAAGCTGCTCCGCTCTCTTATTTGAGGACAACTGCAGTTTGGAGCCTGCACATAACTGGGCCAGCTGTGGCAGGTCAGCCAAGAACGCAGCAGGCACAGAGCAGTTATAGAAACGTGGGTAAAGGTAGACCAACTGTTTCACTGGAGATTGAAGAGGAGAGAAATAACAGATACTGTATATTAGATGGTGCTATAGAGATAGTATTCCTTACAGCCAGAATGACACTGACACTAATGTCTTTTATTCCACATTTAGTTTAATTAAGTTTATTAATTAAATTCTTAGGGAATTTTCACATTACATTAACAGTTTAAAGTTGGAAACAATCTAAAGTTGTAGAGAACTATCTTAAAGGAACCGTCAGGTGCCAGTCTCACTGCTAAAGTTAATATAATCAATGACACTGACTTCCACTTTCTCATCTTAGTGTATTTGTTGGTAAGCACTTCAATGATACATTAATTTATTTGGTAAAACTTGAAAATATTGATTAATAACAAAAAATATACTCAATCAAAATACAAAACCCATAGTATGAAACTGTTATGATCCCCATGGAAACACTTACAACAGCATATGTCGCAATGCTGCTATATTCTTATTACTTAAACGTAGGTGGGAAAATCCCCTAAAGTTTCCCTTCAGTCACGCTTTATAAGGAAAAAATATCTCAGGTTTATTATAGTACTTGTGTGCAATGTGGGCTTTCCAAAAAACAAATGAGCTTATAAATAAACCTAAAATGATGTTTTACACATTTGGTCAGTGAAAAATCCACAATATTTGAATATGAACATTTTGAATTTCAAATGTTTATTTGTTAGACAGGATGAGTGATATGTCCTGTTTTTCTCCTTGAGTCTTTAAACAGCTGGTTTTCCACAGCTCATTAAAATGGACATGAAACACTACATTTATTAAGACTAATTTACACCATGGAGCCCAACTCTAAAGATCTGTCACAGATTTAATACTGTCCATGAAGCTGGCTTTAAAAAATAAGTGTTCAAAGTTTCAGTTTTTAGAGCATGTGTAACATTTATTTTTTAAATCCAGCTGACAGTTTTTTAGAGTAGGGCTCCACGGTGTAAATTAGACTTAGCACATGCAGTGTTTCATGTCCACTTTAAAGAAGAGTAGTATAAAAATTTCAGACAAATACTTTAAAATTCTGTGCACATTTAAAATGATTGATTTATCTATGCATGTGCAGCTAAATGCATTCCTTTCTTAAAACCCTTGAACTGAAGCTGAAAGTCTAAACTTCAATCACATCTTGACTGTTTGATTTAAATTGCTCTGTGATGGTGCACAGAGGCAAAATTACAAAACTTGTGTTATTGTCCACGTGTTTATGGACCTAACTGTATGTATGTACAAATGCTACTGATTGCCTTACATTAGATTGCGTCACTGTGTAAATGTTTTCTTCTTTGTAGCAAACACAGAATTATGTGGTAATTGTACAGAACCCTATGTTTGTATGTCAGGCTCTGTTGCTTCACAAGAGCTTACCTATATCAAGAAACTGTTGATAATGGTAGGTCACACACAGTGCAGTCTGGCCATTGAGTTTGCCAGAGGAAGGGTAAAGGTACCCTTTCTCTGGAAAGGAGGGGAAATGGGGAATGCTGTGCGACAGCCAGAAACCTTGAGAGCGGTTGAAGAGCAGTGCCCCTGTAGGACACGCACAAACATACAAAAGTTGGAATGATTACACACAGATACATGCGAACCAGCACACAAACTCAGAAACATTTCCAACAGAGTTGTGTCAAAGCTGCTGATAAGAGTCAAATGTGCAGTTAGAGCTATCAGACAGATGGTCATTGCCCACTTCCTCCCCCTGCAATACCCTATTGCAGGCCGAAGAAACCCAAACCCTATTGATTTGTTCTTTTTGCAAAGCTTGACTAGCAGTTTGGAAATGCTTCTGCCATTAACTGTCACAGACACTAAAACATGCTGTAACTTGCACTATTGTATGGAGTATGGTTGTAGCATATTATTACTATAATTGTAAAGTGTACAATAAGAACATGGTACAGTTGTGGTTCCAGCTACACATTAAATACCTTCATTTAATCTAGCAGGTTCTTAAATACATCGTACTGCCAGAAGGGTCCAGTTTTTATAGCAGTACTTATGTGGCCTCTTCACAAAGTACCAAAGGTGGAAATTGTAAATTAGATTTTGTGGAAAACTGCAAAATTTGAGAGTTTATTTATTTTTTTTTTCCATCTTTTCATTTTTCACATGTGCCAACAGAGGGAATGCAAAACTACTATTCAGTCACAGTATTGCCATATTTTCTGCTAATAGTATAATCTTCAGGTATAAAACATTATTAGCCTTGTCATATGATCGCAATAAAAAAACCATTCTTGACATAAAAGAAGGGGGGAAAGTGGATTTTTATCTCCTAATTACATTGTACCTTTAGTGTGTCCATATTGTTCAATGTATTTCAGGACTGGTGGGGCATCATTATAGAGTGCATAGACTGAGGTGTTGAACTGCCAAAAAAAAAAAAAAATTACGTTATTTGCTACAAGTGACTGCTTTTCTTAGAAGAATAATTAAGAGGTATAACTGGAACAGCAAATAGGGGTAGCTCTCATAATCTCATCAGTCTCTCCCTGCTCACATTACTGACCACCTGCAGAATCAAAATGCTCACCTTATTACACTTTGGTTTTTAATTAGTGGATTTAAAAGTGGATTTTGGAACCTTTGAAAAGAGCTTTGACTAGAGCCTGTTTAGCTGTTTCCCCCTTTTTAAAGTTTAATGACACACAGAATGGGGTGAAATGGAAGCAAATGATCTGCCTCAATCAACCACTAAAGGTACTAGCTGAAAGAAGAAAGAAGAAGGAGAAGGACAAGAATCCCATAATAACCAGCTAATGGCCATTGTTTCATATTTATAGCAAAGATATTTCAGGGAAATGCATCTTTTCTGTTTTCCTGAAAGTTGATGAAACATTTCCCAAACATGTTTTCTTTTCAGCTTATTTCGTCTTGATTACTTTAAGATGCTACATAAAGACTTCCATACACTGCAAAATGGTAGCTTATGTGGTTTGTGAATATCCAACTCAGTTCCTCATATTAAACAAAAGAGTTCCTACTCAACAAACTGGCCCGAGTATCATCTCTTATAATTCCCATTAAAGAACTAAGGTCTTTCTCAGCATATAAAAACCCATGTAAAGAAGGATTAATCTCACCTTGTACTCTTTTCCCACATAAAGCTGGTTCAGTGTGTTCGCTACGGCTCCTTGGCTGGAGTTAATCATGTATTTACTCATTTCCCAGCTTTCTTTTGATGAATCCAAGTACATGTACTCCACCCCACTGCCAATGTCACCAATTCTGTACCTGGGCAGTTTGTAGATAATAAACCTGAAAAGGATGAAGACAGAAAAATAGTTATCTTTTCTTGAATTTAAGGAAATCATTTAATAGACAGTGGTATAAATACCATGGCATTAATGCTTTTGTCTCAGTATATTTTAAAATATAATATCAACTTACCAATCAACTGGCTCACCATCTTCATTTCTACAGGAAATGTCAGCGCCACAAACTGTGCAACAAAAAAACACAAAAATCTGAAAGGATGAACTGAAGTGTGAGACCATCCCGAGCGACTCCTGCAGCTGAAGTCAACACAGCAGCGACTGACAAAAGGGAAATTTAAAATCTACTGTGAGGATGTCTGCTTTATGATTTTGAAACCACCACATCTGCTTTAAGATGCAAAACGGGAAGTCATAAGATGTGGTCACATGATGGGAGAATACTGAAAGGACTGTGCCAGCAATGAAAGTGAAGTAATTGCGTTTGTAGGACTGTTTTTACATTAAAAGAACCGCATCTGAAAGTTAAAAAAGTACCGTTTACACCTGATTACTGTACAGGAAAGAGTTTGGTTAATTTTACAATGAAACCATCTGTTAATTGTAAAAGGGGAACTGTTGGGAGCCAGTGATTTAAAAAGGCTATATTGGATTTCATATGCCAATCCAATTTATTTTTGAGTAGAATCTTAATTTCAAACATATAAGCAACTAAAGCAGTACGATAAATGTAGAGGCCCATAAATTAAAGCAGTTCCCACTGAAGTGCTGTAGAATGATGTTATTAAGTAGAAGAAATACTCAAGTAAGCATAAGTACTTCAAAACTGTACTTAACTGATTAGATGTGCTTATTTACTTTACACTACTCCATTCGGTCACAAGGGGAGTTTGATTTTAATGTGTGTGAATAAAAGTAAGTAAGTGAGAAAGTAAATAAATAAATAAACAAGAAGCCCTCAGAGAGCGCAAACCTCCACCGAAACAGCTCACTCTCTGGGCAGTATTTACTTTTAAGGGAATAGAATTGTATTTTGTATATATTTATTTAGTTTTATTTGTTCTTTTTAAGCGTACTTTAAGAAGTTTGCAGTGCAGTAAAAACAAGTTTAAAGAGCAGGCTTTTGTTATTTGCCCTGATGAAACCCTTTTAAATAAACATGACATCATTTTGAGTAAAGGTGGAATAAAGATGGAAACCCAAAGGTGTTTTTTTTTTTCTTTTTCTTCTGCAATGTATCTATAGAGATTGACATTGACTTAGTGACAAAGTCTTGAGCTACCCTCATTTTAAATGTTTTTGCCTTATATACTGTATTTCCATGTATGTTTGCACGTGTGTAAATAAATTGTTGCACCTATTTCCCATTTTCCTAGCAAAATATAAAGAAATGAGGGGTTGCTCAAGACTTAACCTGACTGGAACTATGAATAACTGTGAAATACACACACATGCACTCACATAAAATCTTTCTCTTTGTGACTGTACATGTGAATGTAACAGCGTGTTTGTGTGTGCCTCTGCATTTCTCTAAGTGGAATACATTACATACAGTACAAATAAAACAGGTTAAACTTCACCTTTAACTCCCAATAGCCTGAGTGCAAAGGTAGCACCACCCTCTGTAGAAAATCCCCCTCCACTGGCAGGGGCACCTTTTTCTGGAGACAAGCTGAGGGGCTGAGGGAAGACAGACAGCAGGTAAAGAAGAGGAAAGCACCATGGCAAATGCTTCAGATCAGGTAACTTTTCATTAAGTTGCACAAGGAAACAAAAGAACATGATTAGTGTTTCTGACAGTAAAAGGACTCATCTGGCATCTAGCACTTATCTCATTGCCATGGTTCAATGGCCACGGGGTCAAACCACAATCTGTAAATGTTACATTTCATTTAACATTTCTCTTTCCTCACACAGTCAAAGTCTATTTTTTTAAACAATTTTACACTGTAGTACTCTACTGTATCTTCAGACACATTTTACTAATTGATTTCAGATTTTTTAATTAATGTTGGAATGTGGAGATGCATTTAACAGGCTCCTGCAAATGCACACAAAATAGTTGACTACAAAATGCTCAAAGACGAAACTTTAAAGAGAAAAGAATTATGGTATATGTAGATCTAAGAAGATACTGTTTAGAATACCAGAATATGTGTGGCATGGAAACATCTATATCACTTGAAAATAATTAACATGACTGTGTCATGTTAATAATCTGTTCCTTACACATGCAGGAGGTGGAGTTTGTGCGAACAGGCTATGGTAAGAAAACAGTGAAGGTGATGTTCGTCCGGAAGCAGGGAAGACACCATTACATCATTGAGGTGAAGGCTGATGTGGAGCTCACACTCAAGTCGCGTAAAGATTACCTAACTGGAGACAATTCAGAAATCATCCCCACTGACACCATTAAAAACACTGTCCACGGTCTGGCCAAGCTCAGAGGGGTGAGTCTACCACTGCTTCAAGGAACATGACAGTCTCAGTGAGGTGCAGACCCCGACTCTGTCAGCATCCCACTCAACATTCCTGTTATTCCAAAGTCATCTGCTACGTCTGGCCAGAAAGAAGTGTGTTAAAAACTCCATTTTCAGCTTAAGTTGAAGTTATCAAGTTTTAAAATAATTGCATGAGAAGACTGCTGATATAAAAATATATATTTCTGTCAGTGTTACGTTGCCATTTAAAATAGTTTTATGATTTAGCCCAATGATATAAAAATACTTAAACCTTATAAATGACAGAAACTGACATAATTAACAACATGCTAAAAAAAAGTTTTAAAAAAACCCATAATAAATCGTTTAAGTAAAAATGCAACATAAATGAATTTTAGTTTTAATTTGCATCTGGATTTAATTACCTCTCTTAATTATAAATGTATTTATTAATTTATCAAATTAATTTATATTTCTGTTACTGTCCCTTTGTATTTTTTCCCATTTACTTCCCCAAACATCTCAGAGACCAATTTATGTAACATTTTATAAATGAATTACTTCCTTTTTAAATTTTTAATGTTATTTTGGTGTTTTCAGTTGCACATTTAAATATTAACCCAGTCATTTATTTATTTTTATTTTGTCACTGCTGGTTTCCCTTATGACCTTCCAAAATTACACTCAGCATCTTAGTGGGATTTACAGAATGACAGCATGAGCTCTCTGGGTGGGGGGAAATACATAAATAATGTAATATTTAATGTGTAGTGACAACATTATTTAAAGACAGATTTGGTGGAGATTTTCAACCACTGTAAAGAATCCAAAACTATAAGATCATCTCTCCAAGGCATTACCAGGATAAGTATTTGAACTGCTTTGAACATTTTTCTTCTTTTTTATTTTAGGAAAGCCTTCAAAAGAGGGCATATCATGTCAAGTCAGGAATTATAGCTTAATTCTTGCTAAAATTTATTATGCAGATGGACATAGGCAACCTCTGTGACACTAACGCTGGTTATTTAAATGAACAAAGAAAACAACAAGCATACTGAGCTTACTCACTTTGTCATCCTGCTTTGAACCAGATAAAGCTACAGGACTGTAAACAGAGATTTCT
Organism: Heterochromis multidens; assembly: GCA_015108495.1. Classification (NCBI taxonomy): domain Eukaryota; kingdom Metazoa; phylum Chordata; class Actinopteri; order Cichliformes; family Cichlidae; genus Heterochromis; species Heterochromis multidens. The sequence continues at coordinate 41,741 of VUQS01035465.1, read as the reverse complement.
GATGACTGATGACAACATATAGGACCTATACTTCTCTTTACTGGGCTCTTTGAAGGCTCATTTCCACACACTGAATATTACTTCTACTTTAGTTGAGATCAAATGGAAATATTTTCCCTTTTACTCTACTATAGGAGACTTCTACTACGGTATGGGCTGCATAGATATCATTTCAAAAGAGTGACTTTTTTAGTTATTTATATTAGATGCTGTTATTTCAACTGCTAAAATATTTTTTACTGCTAAAATCATGAGTGATTTTTATTACTTTTGTATTTCAGGTGATTTATTTACAGCCTGTCAATCTGCTTATTTCTCTGTTCAGATAAAGAACATCGAACAGTTTTCCCTGGATATCTGCAATCATTTCCTAACCTCTTTCAACCATGTGCTGAAGGCCAAAGTTTACATGGAGGAGGCTCCGTGGAGAAGGCTGGAGAAGGTAAAACACAGGATGGTACAGCTATCAGTCTGAGACAAAACACAAGAGTTTACCTGTTTAATAGCTATTTGAGCAGCACCATAAATCAAGTGCACATTAACCCGATCAAATATGGTAGGTGAAAATCCATCATCAAATATGACAAAGTTTGCCCTTGTCTTTTTTTTTTTTCTCAGAATGGCGTACAGCATGCTCATGCATTTATATTCAGCCCAGAAGCTTACCGCTTCTGTGATGCTGAACAGATTATTGGTGGTAATCACACTCTCACACAGACATACAAACACAGAGAGATAGTGTTTTGAAGTATATTTGCTTGCATGTTTTTTGTTTTTTTTTGATGGGGTTAGGGATGGTTAGTTAACCCTACAGATATCTGTACAGATACAGATAACCACAGAGACAGCAACAACATCAGCTAAACTAACGTGCATGTTGTCAGACTGTGGGAGGAAACCTGCAAACTCCACACAGGAACACCCCAATCAAGTAAGAGTTTCAAACCTGGACCCTTCTTGGTGTGAGGTCATAGTATTAATCACTGCACTATCATGACACCCATAAATTCATACTAAAGAATATTCAGATAAAGTTTAGGTTGGCCAAGAACTGATTGCTGAGGTCTGTTCTGCTGTCAAGGGAGTCCTCCTGTGGCAGCCTCCACTTGCTCAGTAGCTGGCAAATACATGTAAAAAAGGGTTAGGTTATTGGCTGCCATGACTTACTTTGAGTCAAGTTTTAACTCTTGAAGCATGTTTAACACATTTGTGGTGCAAATACTGTTAACAAAGGGAACTAAAGCTATGACTAAGCCCTTGTTCAACGCTCAATGCCACTGTTGATCACAGGTACCATTTTCATGACATCTCTTAAGTTGTTTGCTGTGTTTCACATTACTCCATTCTCACGGACAGATCTGTGCTCCACACAGGCATCCCCGTGGTTCACAGTGGGGTCAAGAATATGAAGGTGCTGAAAACCACCCAATCTGGTTTTGAAGGTTTCTTCAGAGACCGCTTCACTACTCTGAAAGACGCAAAGGACAGGTTTTTCTGCACCTCTGTGTACTCTAGGTGGCGCTACAACAAGATCCAAGATGTCGACTTTGATGCTGCATGGTAATTGTCTGCTTTGTGAGGGTGAAGAAACACTCATTAAGACCTTATTAGGAACACAATAATGGGTTCTGATGTATAAAAATACAGTTTAAAATTCCTAAATATATTTCACACTTCTTCATTCTTATAGGAAGACTGTAAAGGAGACAATTATTGAGAAGTTTGCTGGCCCCTATGATCGCGGGGAGTACTCGCCCTCTGTGCAGAAGACCCTGTATGAAACGCAGGTTCTAGTCCTGGATCGAGTTCCTGAGGTAGTTCCTTTAGATCATAAAATCATGAAACTTACAATCTCCTCATAATCGCTTTTTAAGTTACATAAACTGTTTTGACAATCTCAGTTAAAATCTGTCACAGCCACCGAGTCTGACAGGCTATTCATAAAAAAAGGAAAAGCATGCACATTGCATCACTACAATTATTGGAAGCTAAATACACATACTGTACATAACAGACTTAAAGTATGCATTGCCTTTTAGGTGGATGAAATAGAGATCATTATGCCCAATGAGCATTACTTCACCATAGACATGACAAGAATGGGTATTGTCAACAATGATGAAGTAAGTTCTGTTCTCACAAACAGCTCTTCAAATTGTTTAGTTAAAAATTATCTGATTGCTGAAATTATTTTAATTTTTCCACCACAGGTACTTCTTCCTCTGGATAACCCCTCAGGGAACATAACGGGAACAGTATGCAGGAAGCAGCGAGCACGGCTCTAACGGCGCCTACAGAAAGAAAGTGCTGCTGTGATCTAAACAACAATCTGAGTGGGCCATTTAACAGAAAAGTCAATCTGATATCACACCGAAATAATTAACCTTTCAAATAAGTATTCCAACAACAGCAAGTTAATATTTGTCAAACATGATTAAAGCTGCTGACGATGTGATGTGAACCCAAATAAAATGAAATAAAAGAAAACGGCTGTCGATAAATTCATAAACTAACGTTGTTCTTTGGTGAGAAAAGAGCACCATTTATTGCAAATCTCTGATTCGGATATTCAAACTCCAGTGTTATGTTGAACATGTACATTGGTCATAGACACTTCTGAACAGTTGTCTGTGTGACAATGCTGAAAGCACCACAGGTTGATAGATAATAATAATAACAATAATAGTATGTACACATAAATATTTCCATATCAAGAGCCTCAAGCCTGGATAATGTCGGTGTGCAGGAACAAGGTGGCTTTTGCTTGAGTCTTTGTGTCTGGGAAAACAAAATGCTTCACTGTTACATGCTAAAGACGACTCATTGACTCAGATGCACAGTTTAAAACATAGAAACTTTCAGGGCAAAAGGGGACGCACCAGAATAATTTTCTGCATGTATCAAAGTCTTCAGGTACGACAGAACATACACAGTTTTCAACTATATAGATCATCTTATATACAAATACTTTTTTTTTTTTAAACCGTCATGGGTTAATTTACTTTGCACTCACACACATATACACCACACACGCACACAGAAATCATACCTGCAGAATATTTTCCCCGAATTTTCTTCTTTTAAATAAAACACACAAAAAAAATACATATCTCAAGCAGCAGATATAAGAATGGCTGAAAGGGTAAACGGCTGAGTGGACACTGTGTGCAACCCATTTTTGGGGTCCACGCTTTAAAAAAAACAAACAAACAAAAACAAACAAACAAACAAAAAAAAACATACAGCATTCAAATCCTGTTAAGGAGCCACTGTGGGCAGAGGAGTCTCTGTGAAGCGACAGCTAACCTGGGGTCTCCTGACACAATGATTGTCACTGAAGTGGGTGCTGGGACAGCCTGCGGTGCTACGAGGCGTTGCTTTTCAGGTGCTGAGTCTGCAGCGGCTTCACATGATACTCGTAGATCTTCAGCGCAGGGCCGAGCTTTATCGACAGCCCCGTCAGGACGTCATTACGCGTCATCAGGAGCAGGGACTTACCATCAATTTCCTGTCAGATAAAGACAGAAATTGGAATAGCTTGTCAGCATTCTAGTTCGTCAGCATCACGTGGCAGGAATTTTGAGCAGGAAATAACAGTCCAACCTGATCCTGGAAAGCCATAGCCTGCTCCTCAAACCCTGTTGCTTTAAAATAATTGACAACATCGACAACCGCCCAGTTGGAAGGGTCTGGCAGCTGACCGTTCTCCACTGGGCTGTGGGGTGAAATTTTATGGATTCATCTTAATATAAATGCATGCTTATTTTGAGAGCAGTTTAAAATATCTAAAATAGTTTGACAATCGACAGGATCCTACACTAACTGGAGATAATACCTTTTTGTGTCAACTGATCCATTTGCCTTGTCTTCCATGCCGGCTGTAGGGGAAAAAAAAAAGCCCCAAAACAAACAAACTAAATTACAAAAGCAAAAAAAACAAAAAACAAAACTATTCAGTTAAGCTAGTCAATTAGAAATTATGATATGTGTTTTTTTAATCTGACTCTTCTGAACAAGGGAGAAAAAACAAAAAACAGGCAAATACAAATATTTTAACTACTGTCTAGACATTTTACTTCACAAAGCAATGAAACAAACATTTTTATTTCAAACATGGCTGTAACCCTGTTTTCAGTTAGATTAACCATTTAGACTACAAAGTTTCAAATATGCAGTAAATATCTATCCTTCACATTACTTATTTTGTCAGATACAGAGTGTAAAGACATTCAGTCTACTTTTAAAAGTGAAGCCGAAACCTGCAAATATTTCATTAAAAACACAGATTTGAATTTTGGCGGTTTTGCTTGCAAAAATCACTCATTTTAATCACCTACGATCAAATTGTTCTCTGTCAATTGATTAAATTAACCAACTAATCGTTTCAGCATTTTTTTTGTTTTTACACCTCTACTCGTCGTCCAGTGTGATATACAGGTATTTTGCAATTTATACAGCTACCAAAGGGTTACACAAGCAATAATAAAGAAAATAAACCTTACACGACTACTTCATTCAAACCAAGTGATGGTCGTGTAATCACAGACTGAGGTGTAAGGAGACACTTACGATCTTTAACGTTACAGTAATTTTTCATCAGACGTCTTCTCTCGCAGAACTTAGTGTGCTGGCAGTTCAAAAACCCTCATTGTTTATCTTTGGCAGTGTGGCATTTACTGGATGTTTCTGCTGGAAAAACAGTTGCACAGTAAATGT
>VUQS01035465.1:20775-34836 GCA_015108495.1 Heterochromis multidens | reverse complement strand
CCTTTATGATGGAAAAAAAAAAAAAAAAAAGAGAGAGAGAGAGAGAGAGAGGAAACATTGTCCCATTAAAGCAAATTGGCTAGAAAATGATTCAAAAGAACTTCAGGCTACAGATGCAGTAGTGCCCAAGTTTGATTAATACTTTAAAGTTATGATATTTCAGTTTTTTGTTCACAGTTTGTGAATGTTTTGTTTCTTTACTCATATCCAATTTTCTTGTTTACTGTATCAATGTCTGAGTCTATGAAACAATTTAAAAGGTAACAAACAAAAAAGTGGGAACATTTTTTAGGACGCCATCAGGTTGTTGTGACACTTCTGTAAAAAAATGATAAAGAAATATGGCAGTTACACGTCTTACGATTGTTCTGCTCAAAACACAGCAGTTAAAATACACACACACACACACACACACACAAAAATCAAACAGCAACCCAAATGTGACCAACACTGCTTCCCATTTATGATAAAACCTCAAGAAAATATAACCAACTGACCTTTCAGTTACTGAAAAATGCCATGTAGATGAACTTCTGTATATATTTTTGGATGCACCAAAAAACAAATGATGTGTTGTGCACAGTGATATACTCAAATTTTCTCAGTTTCCTTTCTTGTCTAACATAGTTGTACCAGAAAAATATATGACTTCATTCCATTACGCCAATACCACACCAAGACTGAGGTAAAAAGGAAATGTCCTGTGACCAGATATGGATAAACAATGCTACACATGATCAGCTAGAACAACACTGACAAGTTTCTGCTTCATAATAGTACTTGTCAATATTGATCCACCTCTTTGAGCGTGCTAAAACTGAGAAACTTCAAGAAGCCATCACTGTTTCTTTTCCTTTACTAAAGCTTAGCCATGCCTCAACAAAACAGGGTCTTTTAAAAAAAATCATATGTCTATATGCACAAATACATGATTTCAGGTCTTAAGGGCACCAGAATGATACATAATGATGAATATTTAAAGCTGGGATAGACAACATGTTTTTGGCATTTTTTGGACAAAAAGAAAAAAAAAATCAATATTAACCTTTCATCATATTTAGTTTCAAATGGTCTGAGTGGGAGCTTTATTGCTGCATCTCCACTAGACCTCTAAAGCCCACTCAAGCTTTAGAAAATGTAGCACGTGACAGGAGACTTTGGCCTATCACAGGTCTTTCAGACTACATCAGGTGAGAAGTATAAAGTAGTATCAAAAGGAAGGAGAATCAGCACAGAAATAAAGACAAATTGGTGCCACGGGTTAGAAATCTAACTTTCACCTTATTGAGTTGGGTTTGAATCTTGCATGAAGCCAAAAGTTGGGAGTAGCTTCTGATGGGAGTAGCTTCGAACCGAGACAGAGCGCAGCAGAGGGAGATGCTGTCTATTTTCAAATCTTGGCTTTAGCTTTAGGTTAACTTTAAGTGTTTCTGATTAAGGAATACTAAACTGAACCCTACAGGAAACTAAGGCATGTAACAGACAACGCATAACAGCCAATGTGATATCAGGAATTTAAATGCTCCCCGCTCTCAAAAGTGTCCCTTAGTTATCCAAAGCCTAAAATCACATCATGTGCAACACCAGCTAGCTGCTTCAAAATAAGATTAATATTTGTTTTCAAGTTGCTTTTCAAATAAGAACTTAAATAAGGGAAGATAGGACACTTAACAGTGGCAAACATAGAAAACAAGGTAAAAAAGAAACACAATGGGAACGTTGTCTAGTACTTTGTGTTGCAGCACGAGGGGTGTCTGCATAATGTGCCTGTGTATAGATTAGTGCTAACAGCACGCAGGATCATGGCAAAAAAGGAGCTCATTCGGCTGTGTGGACTGAAGGAACTGGGCATTTGAGCACGTGATGGCCTCAGTTCCACCTTAACCCTCATCAGAGTGCAAATATCCCAAAACACAAGAGCCCTGATGGGATTCTTGCTCATTCACTAGAAGTCAGCAAATTCTTTTGCACACTTTTCTGTTTGTGATACATGGACCTCCTCCTCTTCATAGTCATCAAAGTTGCTTGTGTCTCCTGGTCCTCTGCACTTTGGCAAGAAGGGCGCTTCAACCTGAGAATGTAGAAGTATATATATGAATATGGTCACTTGGTAGAGCAACACATTGATTCAATCCTCAGGGAAAAAAAATTATAAATAAATAAATCAACACCTACCTTTCGCTCATAGATGGCAATCCAGTCTGTTGTGGAGAACCACTTGTGATTCTTTATGTCGTTCACACCGTTCTTCAGGTTTCCGAATCTCTTTGTCAGGTCAACCTGAAGCAGGTTCCTCAGCAGATCCTTGAGGTCGGAGCTAAAGTGAGAGGGAAATCGAACCTGCAACATTAAAAAATAAATAAGTAAATAAATAAAAATCTGGGTTATCAAACACAAATTACAGAAAAATACTTGTGTTTTTCACTGTTTTGTTTAGTGTGCTGAACTAAAACAGTAAAGACCACTAAAGAACCACTGGAGGACTAAAAGCAAGCTGATCTTGGTGGCAGTCAGTTAAGCAGAGAAATATCAAAGCATTCTTATTGTTCTTCTTTCAGCTGCTCCCTTTAGGGGTCACCACAGCAGATCACCTGCCTCCATCCCACCCTATTCTCAGCATCCTCTTTTGTCACACCAACCCTCTGCATGTCCTTCACTACATCCATGAATCCTCTCTGAGGTCTTCCTCTTTCCCTCCTACCTGGCAGCTCCATGTTCAACATCATTTGTCAAGTACATTCACTATCCCTCCTCTGCACATGTCCAAACCATCTCAGCCTCGCCTCTCTAACTTTGTCTCCAAACCGCTCAACCTGAGCTATCTCTCTGATACACTCATTTCTAATCTTGTCCATTCTGGTCACTCCCAGGGAAAGTCTGAGCATCTTCAACTCTACCACCTCCAGCTCGGGCTCGTCTTTTTGTTAGTGCCACCGTCTCCAAACCATACATCACAGCAGGTCTCACTACCATCTTGTAATCACTCCCTTTCACTTTTGCTGCTATTCTTCTGTCACAAATCAGCCCAGACACTCGTCTCCACCCACTGCACCCTGCTTGCACCCTTTTCTTCATCTCTCTTGTGCACTGTCAATTACTTTGGATGGTTATTTAAACTCTTCTACCTTCACTAACTTGTATCAGAGCATTATAATATTGGAAATATTTAATCTTGGACTTTGCCCCTCCCTATCTTTGCATACCTTGCCAGAAACAATTTTTTCATAAATCTGGATAGGCTGATCAGCAAAAAAAGGAGGGTAACCAGCAGCCATCTCGTAGATAAGAACTCCAAGAGCCCACCAGTCCACAGCTTTGTTGTAGCCCTGAAAGAAAAAAAATAATTCCATCAACTTTCAAAGACATTTCTTGGTCTATTTTAAATTAAGCAGGCAAAACTAGCAGTAATTATCAAAAAGTTTTAAGACAGTCCTACTCATCTTTTGTTCAGAGAGCCAAATCAGGCCTGCCACAGGGGGCAGTTGCAGTTTTTAACCTCAGAGATAAGGGGCATCTATTAACTGTGCACCCTTTGTACTCACTCTTCTAAGTACAAAGTAATAGCAAAGTAATTTCTAGTCTAATGTTTCTACTGATGCTTCTGATGATATAATCTGCTCTCCGTGTCAGCCTTTTTGTTTCAAATCCACGGTTCACATGCCTGCTGAACATTAATGGGAACGAGCTGGTATTTTGACTTTGTTTAGGCAACTAAAAGTAGCAAAAGAACTACCCTAAGCACCTAATAGGCAGCCTGCTAAGGCCTGAATGGCTCTCTATAGACCTGCCAGACATTTAATATTTATTTAAGAACATTTTTTTAAATGGACTCTCAGGCTCTAAATTTATTAATGTTTTCTTTCTTTCATGATTACATAACAATGTTGTCATAAAATGTCAATGTTAATAAATTACATCAGTGTTAATTTGAAAATAAATGATTTCAAAGAAAGATCAGTAATGGGTAATTTACTATTTATTCATTTTATCTCATATCTCATCATATGTTTATTAAGTGTGTATGTATATGTATGTTTAAGCCTCTTGAACTCCTGTCATTTTGCAAAAGCAGCCCCCGAGAAAAGAACGTTCAATATCCCTGCTTTAAAACATGTGAAGGGATATTGAAAAATGTGAGACAGATAAAGATCAGGACAGCGACACACTGTTGTAAAGGCTCTGCGCTACTGCACAATGAACTTTAAACAAAACAATGACAGTACAGGTAAAGCGCTGTCTTTGGTTTATTTTGTGGGCCTCTACAATATATCTACATCTGATGACTAATGTAGGAATTATATCCCGATTTATTAATATCCCTTAGTCATATGGGACAGAGAGTAATTTAACCTCAGCTTAATTTTCTATTGTTTGTACTAGTGTCAAAGACTTTTTACTACTGGTGTTTGTCAAGTGAAAAATGTACTTAACTGGAGTGAGATCAATAAGCTATTTGTTTGAATTCTTAAATTACTGTTAACTCAATGTAAATGTGGATATGTATACCAAAGTCAGCACTTAAACTGAATCATCACTGTCAAAAAAAAAAAAGAGCGCTGAAAGCAGCCTTATTGTTCCAGTACCCTCCAACTGCACATTAGTAACATGGTATTATGGACTACGCTGGGTATGAAGGCCTCACCTTGCTGAGGATGATCTCTGGAGCCAGATACTCAGGAGTTCCACACAATGTCCAGGTCCTGCCTTTTACTCTTTTGGCAAAGCCAAAGTCTGTGACCTGAGGAAAAAAAAAACAACACAAGTGTTATAAGAAGAATAAATACATACAGGTAACAATGCAGGACTGTACTTTCTGTGATGACAGATCATCAGTTTGATCACTATGCTCTCATTTGACTAAATTACCATTGGTTGGACAAACACCAGTATCACTTTCATAAGGACAAACACACCATATGAAATCACAGCGTGAGGAAAAACATACAGTACCACCTGTGAAAACCGTGGTTTTCTGAAAACAATTTAACCAGACTACAACACTGTGTTCAACACTTGAGGCTCTGAGTGAACATTTCAGATTGGCATATTAGCGTTGGCTAATTGATGTTTTATCATGGCAGTTAATCTAGTGACAGTTTCAGTGGCTCCAATCTCTACCAGTAGCAGAATATTATATCACTACGAGGCACATTCATTCTAGCTCTTGACACGAGGCCTGTAAATGTTATTCCTCAAGAGTTCTTGTGCCTGCATCAGCGGATCTAGTTCTACTTTCAAAAATCACACGAATACGGGCAGCTGCAAATCGGATGGCTTGGACTCCTCTGTTGCTGTAATCATTTCAGCATAAAATAAATGGGGTTAAAATGACCTATGCTGCAGCTTTCTATGTTTTATGTATTTAAAATAATTTTGGCTAATATGGCTAACAGGTAGAGAGTGCAGTATAGAACGTTATTTTAGAGACAACATGCAGCATTTTCATGTCACAACCAATCAATTTCATAGGTCTGATTTTAGACTACTAAGATTTACTTTGACTACAACCACAGAACAATGGTCACTAAAGTTTTAAAATGCATTTTCTGTCCGTACTGTCCAACTATAGACTAACATCTGAAGGGTTCATACATTCCCTCCAACTTGTCTTATCAACACAGCTAATGAGTGCACAGTGTTTCTGATTTGCTGATGGCTCAGTTTACTTTTCTTCTTTACATTGACTGTATACCTGAATATACCCATGCTGATCTATGAGCAGGTTTTCAGGCTTCAGGTCTCTGTAGATGAGGTCTAAGGAGTGAAGGTACTCAAAGGTGAGTACTATCTGAGCTGCATAAAATCGTGCATGGTTTTCACTGAAAGAGGGAAACAGACCGTCAGACACTGGTGGAATATATGAATGAACTAAACTCTCTTTTGAATGAAAGGAAAACTTAGCCAAACACTGTATAGCTAGCATGAAAAGGTGTTGCTTTCTAATTCATCTACAGCACTGACAGACCAAAACAGAACACCAAAAAAAGAAAAACCAGCTATGTGTGGCTACAACAGTATCCCAAACAAACTAAACTAAAAGTAAAAATAATAACAATTATATGCATAATACCTGAACCTCCCAGTGCGTCTGAGGTGTGAGAACATTTCTCCACCAGGCACATATTCCATCACCATGTAGAGGTTTGAGTTGTCCTGTTAATTAAAAGGACATAATTACAAATATGGCCACCCTAACCTATTCCCTTTTTTAATACTTTACTTTCTTGAGTCTTATGAGTGCAATGGTGCACAAATTTCACAGCTTGCACTGTGTTTCACAAAAGTGCCTTTTTGTTAATAATTCTTATATTATGCCTACTGTCAATAAAAGAAGAATCTGACCTGGTTATGCTTAAATATGAGAAAATAAGGACATTAGAACAGAAGAGACAAAAGAATAACCAGCTTTGCTGTTTAAGCTTTAATAAAAACTGTACAAAGTTAAGCTGCCTTTCTCGGGACTCAGTCATTTTGTATGAAATAACTGTCACTGGACAAAAAAAAACCAGGGGACTTGGTATTTAATCTCAGTCTGATGATGATATGTTGGCCAATTAACTGACAAATACAGTGTGAGCAAACAAGTCGCAGATTCTGTCCACACAAGAAGAATTTAAAGTTGTCATGTTTAATAATATTGGCCACAGGATCTGTCCAACCCTGCTAGCATGTTAAATCTAATGGACAACAGCTGGTACACTGCTAAAGTTTTCAAGTGCAAGGCTGCCAGGGCGTAATTGGTTGCCTTACAAGGTGTACCCAAGCACTAAAATTTCATATAGAACGTTGCACACCCAAATAGTCTGGGACCAATACAAGCATCTTTACACCTTTGGTTTGTCTTTACCTTGAAAGCGTACACCAATCTGACGAGGAAGGGGAAGGAGACGGCCTGTAGTATTCTTTTTTCATTTAGTGTATGTTCTATTTGCTTCAATTTCACCACCTAAAGAAAAAAAGATAAAGACAGCAAAAAAAAAAAATCATGATTTGCACATACTGTAGCATTTATGTGTGCATTCAACAATTTCTAAACACAACTGTAAAAGTATTCAGACCTACTTAATACTTTTTTGTCATGTGACAGCACAGGTATGACTAAGGAGTTTCCAAGGTATTGCATTTTTATATTTTTAAATTACACTTAAATTTTGGTGAGGTGTTAAAATCAGACTATTCAGTTCAAGACAGTCAATCACTAAGGACTTAGGGTGGTGTCTGATACCTGCCAAAGTTACTACTACATGGTCATGCAGTTGAAAGACAAACTGCGTGAAGTCTGTTTAATGCGAGCTTTGACGTACAAACCTTCCAGTCAGAAACCGCTGCCCACTGACACTGCGCACACCACAAGGTATACAGCCAAAAGTTGAAAGTAACAAATGCTTTTGCTTAAAAGCTTGTTTTTAAGTGCAAGACATCAAGCTTCAAGCATGTCAACCCAAACAAACTGTGAGGCATCAACTGAATAGTCACACAATGATGTAACAACTCACCATGACATCTACTGTGATATAAAGTTTCTGTTTTTTTTACTGTATATTTGCATACTGTACTGGAGTACATTAATGGAAAGTGATGGTTGCAGAAACAAACAAAACAATCCATACAGTGAAAAAAAAAAGAAAAAAAAAAAGTTATAGCCGTGAAGCAGAAACTGAAAGCCAGACAGGTTTACCTCTTGAACTGATGGTGAAATTCACAAGAACTCAAGGTTGCTACGTGAGCAAGGCACCAACAGCATGCTAATCTGTTTCTAAAACTTTCACATCAGTATTTACAGTTCGAAACTCCTGCGTGAAGCGCCTTTGAGGTTTTCAATAACACGCTTTTAGTGCATGAGAGGAAACGTTCCATTTCCTTTTATGAGAAACACAGCATCTGCACTCATGTGGGACATTTTCGCAGTGTTTTCTCCGCAAAAAAGGAGCCTAGTTTACAACACTAGCGTATATGGATTATAATTCAAACCATTCACTTGCCTTTTGTTTGTCCAGGATCTTCATGGCATAGAACTGGTTCGTTGCTTTATGTTTCACGAGCATTACTCGTCCAAATGATCCGGTCCCCAGAGTCTTGAACCTTTCAAAGTCGTCCAGGCTTGTTGTGCACTAAAGGAAACACATTATCAGTGGAAGCAAAACAGGAAACAGAAGCAAATGTTAAGTTGGATATACTCTCAGCTTTTATAGAAGACACTAGCGTTTTGTCTTCATGTACTGTAGCTCAAAAACAAAGCTAAATAGAGATGTTTTTGAAGCATATGCCTCTGAAACAGTTATGCAATCAGCCAGCATTCAAGTCAACAAGGAGGAAATGACTAGGCACTATCGAATGTCTTATCACTTTTACTCAAAAGGAAAAAAAATGACCCCAATGTACTAATAAGAGAAATTAAAGTCTGAATTTTCTACAGTACTCATACAAAATAACCTACCTGTGGTGGACACTCCCATTTTCTTAAGAAGTCTTCTTTGGCTTTAGCTAAGAACTCTTTCACTATAAAAAAAGACAGATTTTAATAAAGCAATTAGAATTTAGATACTCAGACAAGGTCAGTGCACATGCTCAGGAAAACAAACTGGGATAGTTTAACATGTTCAAGAAAAACAAACAAGGGCAGTTCACACAATCAAGGAAAGGTCAGGCAAATGTCAAGTACTGGGGAGGAAAAATTATCTGCATAAAAAAAACCCCAAACCACAGACCTTAGCAGGATATTTTAATTCATAAAGTGATGCAAAGAGCTCTGCGGACTTTACAGATTGGCCAATTTCAAGGCAAGCTTTTCTGCATCTCTTTCAGAAGGAGGTGGGGGTAAAGGTAGTGAGGCAGGTAGTGAGACAGACAAAATGCAGAGCATATCTGAGACTACAGAGCAAGCCACAGAAAGACAGCGTATTGTGAAAGTCACTGCAGACATGAGCTTTCCAAAGTCAAAGAGCCATTAGATGGTGCCTGATGTATAACTACTGGTAACTACTGATGTATACTTTGGTATGGTGTTATCAATTTAAATGCATAACTTGCATTGAAAAACTATGCATGTTAGGAATCTGTATATTAGCAGATATGACAAGGCTGGTTTGCCTAAAAGTGAGAAAAAAAAGAAAAGAAAAAAAAAAGTTCACTCTTTGACTCAGGACGCCTCACGGAAAAATGAGCATACCAAAAGTCTCTACAGTTCACCAAGGGTTTGCAGGAACATTGATCCACATGGATGGAAATGATGGAGAAGAGAAAGAGAGGAAGAAACATTTATGAAGTCTTGAAAAAAAAATATAAAAACACATTTTAGATTCACACAACAAAATGATACTAGAGAAGACAACGTAAGGCAAGCCCTACTGCTGGACTGAAATGAAAACTAATTAAATTGGAGTGATGTGATTATTTTGGTTTGGCGACTTCCTTTATAGTCTCTGAAAACTTCAGCTAAAATATTTACAGAAGTTTACGTCTTATTCTGCAATATCAAGTATATACTTTTAATTTTTTACAATTGAGCAACAAGTAAGTATTTCAGTTCATAGGGCATTTTTTACAGTAGATTGTACTCAATAATTAAATGTGACTTTCTCTATCTTTTGTGCCACTTTTGGAGGCTTTCTTTAGTCCGTGAAGAACAAAAGACAACATTGATTGAAAAGACATTGTAAAAGCCCACATAAAATGCATTTCCTTCTTGCAAAACAGTACACAATGGCAAGACACAGATATTAAGACAATGTGAGCAGCTGAAGCATCACAAATGGCCTGCACCACAAAGCATTATGCCTAAGCTGCTTTTTTGGCAGATCGAAAATATGAACAAATACAGATTGTGAACTTGATGGTGAAGGTACCTATAAACAGTTAAAAACAGTAATGAAACTGGGCAGCGTCTTGCACATGACAAAAATAGAGGCTTGTCAAAAACCAGTTTGAAACAGTACAGTTTATACAGAATTTGGTTGATTTAATAAGTGGAACATAAATATAAAAAGTAGAAAATGCAACCTGAAACCCAACCCGCTCAGAATTACAACACAAACAGTGGCGGGGAAATTTAAGAGTAAAAAGCAATGAACTGCACTTACTGAACTTATCCCACATGATGGTGAACTCAGGGATATGAGGCACCTCGCTCTCCTGTATTCTGTTCTCGTGGCTACCCTTACAGTATTTGTGGAATAAACGGCTGGCGAAGGATTGATCCTTTCCCTGGGCCATTTTGAGGCAAATATTTTGGTGTGTGAGTAAGATGGCTCACAGGCAAAGTGAGTTAGTTTTCAGACTGAACATCGATGATACTAACTTCCTGTGTGCGCTCAAGTGCTCTGCAATGTTTGACTAACCACATAAAGTTAAGCTTCCTGTTTAAGTACTCTGCTTCAGTTTCAGTGGCCAACTGCATGTCCAGTTTTTCTGTGCGGAGTCATTTGAAAGCATTTCCTTTTATCTCCCACGCAAGAAATAACATTGGTTTAACAAAGGTATACAAAATTAAAAACACAAGAGTTGTGAGGTCATGTCAAAACCAACATAATGATTGATAAGACATCTGTAAGCCTGTTACACCTACTGACTACATGAAAGAGAAGTTATCTGACTTATTGTGCTCTCTGGTGGTTATGCTTTACAATGCAGTTCTTTAAAGAGCTTTCCCATTTCCCATTTGCTCGCAACATCACTCTTTTGACCTGACCCTTTACTGCACACTTCTTCAAATGCTGGTCTAGTAGAAAGTTGGGTTTCGGGTGGGGGTACGGGGTGACACCAATGTGGGTCACCCAGAATAAGAGCAATACCAGATAAACAAAATGGCGTATCGTGTATGTATTCGTGTTGGCATATATGTTCAGGGGTTTTCTTGCAAGGTGGAATTAGGTTTTAACTAGATCCACATGAAAGCCACCACTGTTGGCATAGTTGCCCCCAAAAGTCCATTCTTAACCAGGAAAAAATCTTGATGTTTGATATTTGGCAATAGGAAATTTAAGACAGAGGACAATGCAAAAAAGACTCTTGGGGTAATTTTGAAATGGTGTCATCATGTAGGTTGTCCATCAGAACAGCTCTGATTATCAGCGCTATCTGCAGCATATGTAGCAGGGTTGTATCACAGCCGAGCAGATGTTAGTGTGCAGTCAAGTGCTATCTTTATGGTAAGTTGCAAAGTATTTTCTGAAATACACTGCTGTTGGGAAGTTATAAAACAATTATCTCATCTTTTTCTCTTGTTATAATACTTGCAAAATATTGTATGTATACAGCTGTGGTCAGAAGTTTACATGCACTCATCGTGGGCATGAATGTCATGATCATTTTGGGCTTTTAATGACTTCTTTGAACTGTTCTTTTTCCAGGGTGGAATGACTGTACAGCATACATCTTTAATAACTTTAAAAAAAATAAATAAATTGGGTGCACAGGTTTGAATTTTCTCTAATACACACAGAGTCAAAAGTATACATACAGGCTCCAATATATACACACACCCCCAGTAATACTTGGTCAAATGTCCCTTAGTAAGTTGCACCTTGTTTTTGGTAGCCATCAACAAGCTTCTGGTATAATTCTGGCTGGACATTTGACCACTCTTCTTGGCAGAATTGGGGCAGTTCATTTAAATTGGTTGGTTTCCTGGCACGGACCCGGCTTTTAGGCATAGTCCACAAATTTTCAATAGGGTTGAGGTCAGGGCTTTGGGAAGGCCATTCTAGCAGCTTAATGTTAGCCTGCTTTATCCATTCCAAAACCAGTTTTGACGTGTGTTTAGGATCACTGTCCTGTTGGAGCACCCAATTGTGTCCAAGTTTAGCTGTCTAGCTGTTGATCTGAGGTGAAGTTGAAGAATTTGGAGGTAGTCCTCCTTCTTCATTATTCCATCCACTTTGTGAAATATATCAGTACAACTGGCAGCAGTCCAGTCTCAGTCCATGCCGATGTAAAACTTGCTTCATTGTGGACAGTGATGCTGACGTTCCAGCAGTTTCCAATTCATGACAGGGTTGAGCCTTCGTGGTTCCCGTGTTGCTCCTGAACACCCTAACTAATTTCCTTTCATCTGAGGGTGACAGTTTGGGTCTTCTTTCTGACCTTGGCAAAGTGGTGACACATCTGAATAACTTGTACTTACATACAAGTTATAGCCCTGATGATCTTGGAATCTGCAGCTGTTTAGAAATGGCTCAAAGAGACCTTCTCAACTTGTGTAAATCTACAATTTTCCGTCTTACATCTGCACTGAGTTTCTTGGACTTTCCCATTGTTCTGAGTATCTGTCAGTCCAATGAGTGCTGTCAAACAAATCCTTTAATGCTGGCAAAGAGAAACTACCAGTTGTAGTCAATCATGATGACTAACTAGACGTTAACAGGCCTTGGCCTTGTCAAGTTAAAAGACATTGTAGAACCTTCAGCAACACTTTTTAAAAGTGAGTGCATGGATATGTTTGGGCCTGTATGTATACTTTTGACCCTGTGTGGATTAGAGAAAATTCAAAATAAATTCAAACCTGTGTACCCAATTCTTATTTTTTTAAAGTCATTAAAGATGTAAATGGACTGATTCTTATATAGTGCTTTTCTACTCTCCCGGAGCACTCAAAGCGCTTTAAAATGATGTAAGCTGTACAATCATTCCACCCTGGAAAAAGAACAGTTCAAAGAAATCATTAAAAGCCCAAAACTGCCATGACAATCATCATGATGAGTGGATGTAAACATCTGACCACAACTGTACATGTATATGTGGGAACCATATTGACCAACCAATGTTTTCAGTACCTGAAAATCCAATATTGATAAGTCTAATTTATTGTATAAAATGTGAACAGAAATCTAAATGACAACAGTGTGTTTAGTTTCTTTTCCCATCACAGTGTTATTGCACTGAACGATCAGCCCCTCCCTGCAGAAACTACAGGTCTCATGAGTCTCTAAGACTGTGTGAACTAGTGCCAAACAGAAAGCAGGTCAAGATCACCGCTCTCCAGACAGACCACTTGGTATGGCACAGTTTAGTGGATTAAGCTGGTCACTACTCACAAACACAACAGAGTGCCCTCTGGCTACATCTTTCAAGTGATTAATAGAGTGCTTTAGGTTGCAAAATTGCTCTCCAGCAGTTGCAATTTGCCTAAAACAGAGGCTACGTTTTTCGATGTTACAGTATCAGCACAACAGTGTAATGTCACTGTAAGAAAGCAGTGATCAGCCACATTAACACTTTAATTTACAGCAAACTTGTTGACAGCTGACTTGACACATCAGTGTTAACCAGGTGGGAAAGAAAGTGTCATTTTTTTTTAAATTTTTTTTTTGCAGCCACTGCTTGGAAAACAAAGCAACTACATTTTTATTAAACGACCATTAGCCTGGTTTAATCACACAAAGCAGCATTTTGTTCAACTTGTGAGTTAGTGGTTATCAGATACCTGTTGTTAGCAGTGACCAGGCCTTGTACTGCAGCTTCAGTGGAAACCACTGTTTGCTGACGTTATCTGGCTGTACAACACACGATATTAGCTCTTTGGAAATGACAAACGGCGCTTTGCTATTTACACGTTACAGTGTTACAGTGAATAACCTTAATATCGTTTAATCAAACATGTTTTCTTGGACATACACTCTTCTGGAAAACCTCTGACAGGATGCTGAGGACCACACTGCCACATCCTTATTTATCCTTCTCAATAATTAGTAGCTGTAAAAACTGTGGCACCATTTTCCGCCGAGATAAGCAAACACGAATCATTACTAGACAGCAATAAATAAACGGCCCCACCAAAGATGGTTCTTCTCTGCAAACCATATTACTGTAGTCTCCCGCTAACACTGGACAACTGCTAAAGGCTGCTCTCCACTGACTTTATTAAGCAAGCTCACACTGTACAATAACTAATGTTAAATGGCTGCGAGGCCAGCTGGATGGTTTCCAGGTGCTCACCGCTTTCTTGTTCATTGCCTTTCTTGGCAGTTGCTGCGTTTCCCATGGTAGGAAGACAGGGCGATCCACAGCTGGCTAGGAGCGATGATGGTGGCGGTTAGCTAACGGGGGGGAGGAGGGGGGGGGTCC
>VUQS01035465.1:0-18351 GCA_015108495.1 Heterochromis multidens | reverse complement strand
GGGCTTGTGGGGGTCGGGGGGTGGCCTACAATCCCTCCACTGATCTGGAAGATACCGTATTGACTACTTTGCTGTGACAAGCATAGATCCCTCCTTTTACTCTTCTGTAGCACAGCGTTTTAGCCCAGGCCAGCTTTGCAAGAACCTTTAATAAATTTGTGCTTACATACAAGCTGAATGCTCTGAGCAGTGGGGAGCTCAGGTAATTACATGATGAATGTGGAGCTTGAAGACTGCATTGATTCTGTGCTTTTTGCACTCCAGTGTGCCACTTGCAGACCACATGCCGACAGGGCACCCTGGAAGTGACCATTCCCATCCGAGCAGATGGATTACATGTTAATAACAGGCTTAACATATTAATTCTGAATGGCATCCTGCCTCCAGGCCATATGCCAGATATAAGGCTTTTGACATGAATATGATATGTTTAATCTCTTATTTTCATACATCTTATGATGTATATTTAATTGCTTTTTTGTAGTAATACACCGCATTTCATTTGAGTTAAGATTTCATGTTTCAAATGTTCAAATTATTTGTCAGTAGCACTACAGAGTGGTTTCTACAAACATGTTTACAAACTACAGGTGTATGCTGATGTTTCATTTTGCTGTGTTTCCTGTGCTCGATGTAAAGTGCTTTGCATAGTAAACAAATGATTCTCTTAGAGCACAGGCTTTCTGCCTTTTTGTGGCATTGCTTGTAAATCACCTTCATTCAGAGCTTTGTGTAGTTGTGGACTGAGCACTGTCCAGATGCTTACACTTTTTTTTCACCCTGTCCCACTTTATGTTGTTTAAGCTTGAAGACTGCAGTTAATATAATCTGTTAATTTCCTTTCCAAGGTAGTGTCTTTAATTTAACATTTGACAAGGTTGCCTAAATCCCTGTAAATTCTTTCTGATGAATTTACGCTTAGTATTCAGCTGTTTGTCAGTGTATTTCAGTACCCTGTGGGCTGACAGCTCCCACACTTGTTCCTCCTCATATGTTGAGGAAGGCGTGAAGCCAGAGTTGGGTCACTGGTTGGAGCTAATTTTAGACCCACAGGCAATTCAAAACTGACTGTTTTCCTGTGAGAGTTGTCCACAAATTTAGCCTTCATTATTTCTGGGCAGACAATGTGGTGTCAGTGGTCAGATAGGTAATAAAGTAAATATAATTATACTATATTTATTATATTATACTTTCTGTTTTTCACCATTAAAATATGCGGTATCACTCTTACAGTTTTTTACATGAGACAAATTTATTGAATCCTTCCGATGTTTTCTCAAAACACAATTTTCAAAACACCTTCACGAAACATCTGACTCCTCTGGCAAAACCTCACAAACACAACAAAACAGTTTTCTCTGTGCTCAAAATGACAGTGTCATCAGATCATGCACACATCTAATCAAACTAATACTACTGGGCATTTATCACACACCACATCAAATAATTGAAAACTCATTTCTGAGGATGTGTAATTCATGTCTTTCAAATTGCATATGGCACTCTTGAAATTCTACAAAGATTAAAAAAATAAATACACACACACACACACACACACACACACACACACACACACACTGCCATTGCCCTCACTTAAGTGGTGGTGTGGGGGCTTTCCTTAAGTGATATACAGAAACATCAGTATACAGTAAAGAGTCAAGATCACAGTAAGACAGGATTGGCTGGGATTGAGTTGTTCAGCTTGTCTGTGAAAAAGTAAATGAAAACCTAAGTATATTTCATAATTCAATAGCTTGTCGAACCATTTTAGCAGCAATAACTTGAAGTAATTGTTTTCTGTATAACTTTATCAGTCTTTCAAATTGTTGTGGAGGAATTTTGGCACACTCTTCTTTACAATGTTGCTTCAGTATCATTGAAATTTGTGGGCATTCATTTATTGGTGAGACCTTTTTCTCTTAAGGTCTCACCATAGCATTTCAGTCGGCAAATCACTTTGACTGGACCATTGCAACACTGATTCTTTTCTTTTTCAGCCCTTCTGTTGCAGATTTGCTGGTGTGTTTGGGATCATTGTCCTGTTGCATGAAACAATTTTGTACAAGCTTTAGCTGTTAAATAGATGGCCTCACATTTGACTCTAGAATTCTTTGGTATACAGAGGAGTTCATGGTCGACTCAATGACTGCAAACTGCCTAGATCCTGTGGCTGCAAAACAAACCCAAATAATCATTCCTCCACCACCGTGCTTGACAGTTGTTATAAGGTGTTTGTGCCGATACACTGTGTTTGGTTTTCTCCAAACGTGGTGCTGTGTATTATGACCATACATCTCCAAATTTGTCTGGTCTGCCCAAAGGAGATTGTTCCAGAAGCTTTGTGGTTTCTTCAGATGCAACTTTGCAAACCTAAGCTGTGTTGCCATGTTATTTTTAGAGAGTAAAGGCTTTCTCCTGGCAACTCTTCCAATGAAGCCATACTTGTTTAGTCTTTTTCTAATTGTGCCTTCATGAATTTTAACATTTAACATGCTTATTGAGGCCTGTAAAGTCTGAGATGTAGCTCTTGGGTTAAATTTGCTGGGACATCCCCTCCTGGGAAGATTGTGGCTTTGTGTTAACACACCTGAATGCTTCAGACCAGAAAACTGCCAAAACATCTGCTTTTATAGAAGTGATGATCAGTTAATCAAACGCATTTAATTAGCAGCTTCTGGCTGCTGCTTACCCTCTTAATTCCTATGGAAGTAGTAAGGGTGTAATTAGTTTTCAGAGGACTGCATAGAGTCCTGTGAAAACGTTCTTTTTCGCATGACTGAATGTAATACTGTAATTTGCTTTTGAAAGTGGCCAGTTTCACATTTTTCTTAACCAGCATGACTACAAGAAGTGTGAATAAGGTAAACATGAGGTTGGGTGAGAAAAATGTGTAGCATTATACAGCAGAAGAGTATCTCTGTACAAAAATGTGCTTTACTGGGTGAGAATGTTTGCAAAAAGTTCATCTGAAATCTGCAAATTGTTTCTAAATAAGTGAAAACTGTTTAAGATTTTTGCGAAAAGAGCAAGAATAGGAGTTAGTGCCTTAGCAATTCAGAAAAACAGTGATGCATGAAATTTCATATGTCAGTGACAGTTTTCTACTTAAAAATCCTTTGTTTACATTTGCATTTCATCAGTGATGGAGACATGCTGTAATAGTACAACTTGTCTCCATTCTTAACCAATGCCTTCTTTTGAATGCTTGTACATCCCCTGGGGTCCCAGTACTGCTGTAATGGCAAGATAGAGGGTATACTGTTATGTACATAAAAGAACTTGTGTCTGCAAATCCTGCTCTTTCAGTATAACACAAGGCTAAGTGGTGTTTCCCCAAGACTTTCTATTGATTCTGTATTTGATGACTGCTTTCAAGATATAGTTTCATGTTAGGCTGGAGGAATATAAAACAAGTCCCTCAGGGATGTACCACTAGTTGTTGAAGAGACTTGTGTAATAGGTGTGACACAACCTGTCATGTATAAACACAGTCTTCTGCTTAAGCTTAGCTTTTCCTTTGACTCACTACTTTCAAACTATTTGTGTGGTCTTTGTGGATTTGCTTTTGATATAAAAGGGGGTACTCTTAAAGAGTGATTTGCTGTTATCTTATAATAGTGAGATAATATCATCTTGGAAGAAATCACTCCCATCAGGACAGAAAGGTGTCATCATGGGAATCAGCGGGGTCATGCAGAACGACTTTGTATTGATGTGCACTTCCCTCTGTGGATAAAGAAGAACTGCGAACTATACTACCAAAATGCCCCCACAGCAAAACACTTTTTTAAATTTTTTTTTTTTTACCTTGCCTGTGTTGAGAGAAAACCATGACATGCAGTAACATGACTACACATTTACCACCTGTGCTGGATAATAAGGGGAAGACTCTGCATAACAATGCCCTGAAAGACAGATGTGCATTTGTTGAGCAGCATGAAGAGCTGACTTGCTACAATGAAGCCTTTCTGTGTTGTGTGGCAGGGAGGGAAAGTACATGAGCTAAGCATCCCTAGCAGGTCTGCATTCATAGGAGTGCTGCACATTCTCCGATGGCCCTTTGGCTCACCCTGTTGGTGAAAATGCGCTACTGCAACAGAGGATTAACTGGAGACTCCACTCAGTGGAAGAGATTTGTTATTATAATTTTTTACGTAGGGACTAATAGTAATAATGGTTTATAATGTCATCATTAAAATAAAGTGACAAGTAGTTATTACAACCTCTAAACCAGATTTTGTTGGTTTGTTCCTATTCATTCCAAAGTCCTTTAAATGGAAATTTGAGTCACCAGATTAACTAACCCCTGGCTACTCAGGTCCTGGCCCGGTCTCACTACAGGGGGCCTGTGGCTGTTACAAAAATGCAACTGCTGCCATTTTCTGAAGGTTGCTGAGTGTGGCACATTTATGGAAGAGGCCCCCCTAATACTTCTATGATTAAAAGGAAGTAGCTTCATTCTGTGCTTCATTTTTTTTTTTTTTGTATCAAATATGGTAGAGTTGCAGTAGAAATTTTTTAGAAAAGGTTCAATAACATCAGTGTTTAATGACTCATCATTTTTGCCGCAGTTTTTCCAAATCTCACTCTTGCCAGCCGATAAGAAGAAGTAGACTTTTTGTATATCAAAAATGTCTCTTATCCAGTGCACCCAAGGTTGTTAATTTGGGTAAGTTTTGGTAAGCTCTTACTGAGGGATTTTTTTTAAGGTGGACATGTGAAAAGATAGCTAAAGGCTAAGGGTTAATAGTTACTGCAGGGAGGAAAAAAATGCAGCAAATTGTAGTATCAGTAGAAAAGTGTAGTGTGCATTATTAATGTACATCATCACATTTTTTTTCTAAATCCTGTTTTAAATTTTATGCTGTCTAAATTTAAAAGGTGAACCATTTTTTATTTTATGATATCATAAGTAAAATCAGGCCATCTTGTGGTTTATATCTACAGCTACCAACAAAACCAATGAGCAAAACAAGGGAAGGCCTCTTTTTGCTGGATCATCCATCAGTGTGCTACCAAAATGCCTCACCTGTGACCTTATATGGTAGAAAAAACAAGCCTGTCTCGACATTTTTTCCAAGAGGTACAAGGAGGGAAATTAAATCATAATCACTGAAATATTTACAGACATGCTTTAAAACTGAATTCATATTTGTGTGCATGCTTATCTCGTGTTTGCCTTTGAAGCTTCAGATCTAAAACACTGAGGTTTACACCACTAATAATTGCCAATATGTAGTTAATTAGCACTATTAAAGCATTATGTTTTATTACAGTAGCTGATTTTTTTTTAAAGTGTAATTTAGAATGTCTACCTTAGCTGAAAATAATTATGATAAATGTTGAAATGTTGATAAAACACACAAAAAGCTCTAAAATAATTCCTCCTCAAATTAAGAATTAATAACCCTGCAATATTGTGCAGAATAATTAAGAGTAACAACACAGCATTTGCCTGGGGATTGTGCATAATTTTCATTTCAAATTACTTGCATTAAAGAATGTGTGCACTTTCTGCTCAAATGTTTGTAAGTGTTTAGTTTCATCATATGTGCTTGTCAGCTCCACCCTTGTTCCTGCGGGTTCACGTGACACCAAAGTCCGCTGCTCCTATAGAGACGGTATTCCCTGCCTACTGTACAGAGAGCCAGGACACCACTGGGAGGTGGGGGCAGATTGTCAACAGCACAGCTTGCTTCACTTTATCACCCCGACTCTTTGTTGTTGCTCTCCCTCCCTCTCTGCTGAGCTCACTTTAGTCTTCGTCCATTCCAGGATCAATGCCGTGTGCTCTCCCCAGGCAGACCAGGAGGCTGACAGTGACGACTACTGAGTGATCAAGCAATGCGATCAGATTGTTTCCTCATTCTGATTTGTCCAGAGGCTGCTGATAGGATCGATAAGGTTGCTTTGCAAGCTAGCCTGTGTGCATGTGCTCAGCCCTCCTACAGGAGAGTGTGTGCGTGTGTGGACAATAAACACTGGTCGATAGGAAATTTAGCTTTTTAGTGTGTTCTCACCACTAGAGGCTACTGTTGATCTCTTCATGAAATGCAGTAGAGGCACCACGAGACTGCACTGCACTGTAGATGTAGTATCACTGGTTTATGTTTCTTATGATTTATGTGCTCTTTATACAGTGCTGTGAAAAAAGTATTTGCCCCCTTCCTGATTTCTTTTTAGGTTTTTGCACATTTTGTCACACTTACATGTTTCAGATCATCAAACAAATTTTAATATTAGACAAAGATAACTTAAGTAAATACAAAATGCAGTTTTTAAATGATGATTTCATTTACTAAGGGAAGAAAGCTATCCAAACCTACCTGACCCTGTGTGAAAAAGTAATCCCCCCCACCCCACCACCCCCGCTAACTATGATTAACCACATTTTTTGGAAAGCTGAGTTCAATTTTACTAGCCACACCCAGGCCTGATTACTGCCAGACCTGTTGAATCAAGAAATCACTCAAACAGAACATGTCTGACAAAGTGAAGTAGGCTAAAGGATCTCAAAGAGCAACGCATCATGCTGCAATCTAAAGAAACTCAACAACAGATGTGAAACAAAGTCACTAACATCGATCAGTCTGGAAAGGGTTAGAAAGCAATTTCTAAGGCTTTGGGATTCCAATGGTGAGAGCCATTATCCACAAATGGAGAAATCTTGGAACAGTGGTGAACCTTCCTAGAAGTGGTCAGCCTACCAAAATTACTGCAAGAGCGCATCAACAACTCATCCAGGAGGTCACAAAAGAACCCAGAACAACATCTAAAGAACTGCAGGCCTCACTTGCTTTGGTTGAGATCAGAGTTCATGATTCAACAATAAGAAAGAGACTGGGCAAAAACGGCATCCATGGGAGAGTTCCAAGGAGAAAACCACTGCTGACCAAAAAGAACACAAAGGCTCGTCTCACATTTACCAAAAAACATCTTGATGATCCCCAAGACTTTTAGGAAAATATTCTGTGGACTGACGAGACAAAAGTTGAGCTTTTTGGAACATTTGAGTCCCGTTACATCTGGTATCAAACTAACACAGCATTTCTTAGAAAGAACATCATAGCAACAGTCAAACATGGTGGTGGTAGTGTGATGGTCTGGGGCTGCTTTGCTGCTTCAGGACCTGGGCGACTTGCCGTATTTGATGGAACAAGAATTCTGGTCTCTACCAGCAAAATCCTAAAGGAGAATGTCCAGCCATTAGTCCGTGCTCTGAAGCTTAAGCGCACTTGGGTTATGCAGCAGGACAATGATCTTGAACACACCAGCAAGTCCACCTCTGATTGGCTCAAAAAACCAAAACAAAGGTTTTGGATGGGCCTAGTCAAAGTCTGGACTTAAATCAGATTGAGATGCTTTGGCATGACCTTAAACAGGACGTTCATGCTGTAAAAACCTTCAATGTGGCTGAAATAAAACAATTCTGCAAAGAAGAGTGGGCCAAAATTCCTCCACAACAATGTGAATTGCTAGTTATCACAAATGCTTACAGTTCTTGCTGCCAAGGGTGGAACAACCAGTTATCAGGTTTAGGGAGCAATTACTTTTTCACACAGGGCCATGTAGGTATGGATAGCTTTTTCCTCTTAATAAATGAAATCATCATTTAAAAACTGCATTTTGTATTTACTCAGGTTATCTTTGTCTTATATTAAAATTTGTTTGATGATCTGAAACATGTAAGTGTGACAGATATGCAAAAAACTATGAAATTAGGAAAGGGGAAAATACTTTTTCATTGCACTGTATAGTATATATCACTATATTTCACAGACCAGTTAACCTGTGTCTTTTTAACTTATTTGTTGAAATTCACATCACTTTATTTAAAATGGATGCAATATCATATGGAAGTTGGCATTGTCAAAAATGCAACACCTAGCATTTGCCATGGAAAACATTTCAATAACAAACAGTTTGTCTTTTAGACCTCTTGGTTTGGGACCCCTAATAAAAAAGACTGTTTCCTGTTGACACGTGTCACCTGTGATATTTTTCTTTATTCAAATATTATTAGAGCCCCACAAGAGGTAATGTAATTCATAAATAGTAATAACAATAAATAAATAAATAAATAAAATAAGCAAATCACAAAAAAACAAACACAGTGTGTTGTTAATTGTCTCAGAGCCCTTCACATTTATCATGCAACCTCTTGTGGCGATTAAAAACTGTCAGACCATTAGTAATGATCACTGTTGACTCAAAATTCAGCTTCCACACGCTCTCCTTCTGACTTGTGAGAATCATGAGTGGCTGAAATTTTTTCTGTAAGAAAACAAGAAGCATCCAGGTTTTTAATCCTATCGTAGTTTTGTTGATATTCGGGATATAGGCATGATAAACTTGGTTATTCATATGTGGTTATTAAGGTATCCAGGCTTAATGGCTGCTCCCAAGTCAAAAATTTGACAGTCAAATTGGATTTAGCCATTCTCCAGATGATTAGAATACTTGGTCCCTTTTTGGCTGACATATAATGTGATTACAGCCCATGGCCGATGAATAAAAATGAAACAAATAAAGAACAGGCAGAAGAAACACCCTTCAAACATGTTATGAGTGTTAATGCTTCATTGTTTGTCCAGCAGAAGGCACTCTGCAGCTTCCCTGTTGGCAACATGTGTTAGGAACTCCACAAACACAACAGCAACTGAGCCGAGCTGAGTCAGACAGAACGTAAACAAGTAATCCACAACTTGTTTTGACAATAAAACAACATTCTTTTTAACCACTATTGTCTTATTATCATAGCTAAGACTCATAAATAACTTCACACGGATACTTGAGGTTCACGTCTCTGAAAGAAAAAAAATAGGGGCTGATATATTGGATTTTTAAATCACAAAATATTGGTGTCGGTCTTAAAAATCCTATATCGGTCATGCTCTTATATGCTACTTATAGGAATAATGAGTCTGACGGCACACATGTATTTCTTTATTTATGCCAAAACCCAGTTTGCGCTGGTGCAATGTGTTAGTAAATCTGGCTCTTAATCTCATTTTTACTTCACTTTAGATAATATGCAAATAAACAAATTAAACAATAATATAAAATACAGTAAATGTCACCTTTCACCTCTATGCAATCATTTCAAGTAATTTGCCATACATGTTGTTGATCACAAAATTTGCATTTAACTTTTTTAAGGTTCTGCAAAATTTCACTGCTGTTTTCATTGTGCACTGGATTATAGTTGGATATTGGTAGGATTTTATTGATACCAATGCCATTATCAGTTCTGCTTATAGATCCTGTTCCTTGCTTATTGATTTTGTGTGGAGAAACATTAGGCCTATAAACATTGTCAAAAAATGTTTGTGTTTTTTTTTAACACAGTATAAAAATAGAGTATAAAGAAAATGCTTGCATATGACTATGCAAAAGCTCCACTGCCATAGATTTGATATCACTGTTTTTAATGTGCATTTTTAAGGGGGAAAAACATGCTACAACTGATAAAATGAGCCAAAAGGTTTAGGGGCCAAAGATTCATATTTGACAATTTATTACTAATTCTCATC
This sequence comes from Heterochromis multidens, assembly GCA_015108495.1. Taxonomy (NCBI): domain Eukaryota; kingdom Metazoa; phylum Chordata; class Actinopteri; order Cichliformes; family Cichlidae; genus Heterochromis; species Heterochromis multidens. The sequence goes on along the minus strand of VUQS01035465.1, from coordinate 8,818 downwards.
CAGAACTGGTTTTCGATTACCATCCCAAGTTGTGATGCTGCGTGACCCGGAGAATTTCTTGTCTTGTATTGCAGCAAACACGGCACACAACATTTAGATAGCTGCTACACTGAAACTAAGACATATCTAGAGAATATAGCTGCCAAAGGCTTGGCTAGTAACAACAGCGCAGATTGATGAATGAATATTCAGCTCAGAGAATCTGAATTGAAACAGGGATCTTCAACTGATACATCAAAGCTCTGACTTTCACAAGGAAGCCCTGCCAGGTTTCTTTTAATCTCTGTCCAGGTGTATTCAGTTTCTCACCATTTCAACCACCGTGTTTTTTACAAGCAGAAAATGTTCAGAAATCTGTATTGGGTGATTACATACCACCGTATCCCGCTTTCCATGTAGTATATACAGGTTTCTCAAAACCAGGAGCTCATGCCCAGCGCAACACATAGCCACAATACCCTAAAAATCAGCTCTGTGTAAACACACTCAGTGTATTGCTTGTTAATCCATCACTGGATTAAGTCACACAGATTCACACGTGTGCAGTTTAGGTTTTCGGTCCACCCGATGCTTCTTTTTTTGTTTGTTTGTTTAAAGCTAGAGCACATGGACAGGTGAAGTCATAGGAAAACATACAAACCCACACAAAAAGGGCAGGAAATGAAATCTAGTCCAACACGTGTCACTGTGAGGGAACAGTACTAATCATCGAGACACTGTGCTACTCAAGGAGCAACCGTTTTAATCTTCATAATGGTTGATTACATTCAAAAGAGGTTTAAAGACACACTCCCTGACCACAGCCAAATAATAACAGAATTTGGCTGGTGACTGGTGTTAATTTCCCACACTGTTCATAGCCCGGGGCATGTTTTTAACAAACCACTGTAAAGATGCCATCTGTTTGAATGAAGTGACCTCCCAGGCATACAATTAAACCCAGCTGGCACAAGACACAACGAGATGCAGAAAACTCTTTACTTGACATCCACATTAATATTTCACAGTGATTCCAAATAATACCAATTATTACAGTAGCCATCACACAGCTTTATCTCATTAGTAGTATTGCAGTGTCGCGGCTGTATGGAGTTCTTACTAAACTCTCTGTCCAGTGTCAGATTGACTAATGTAGCCTGGGTTAGGCCTGTGTGCTGCTGCTGAGGCTGCTTTACATCAAAAAGCACGTCCAATGCGCTCCAGTCCAAAGCACACACTGATCCACGCTGTGCACTGCAGTCACCCTTTGAGCAGTCAACCTACTACTACTGTTCTGCAGCTGTAAAATATGTTTTTTCTTCTCCTCCACAGGCATTCCTACCCGCTCCCCCCCTCTGTCCACCCCCTCCCCACCTTTCTTCTCCTGGGGCTGTAAATAAGCTGGGGTTGTGCAGACCCTTGAGAAGTCCTCCCTCTCCCACTCTTCCCACCACTGCTACCCCCTCTGATTTCACTGCCCACTCACACTCTGCTGCTGCTGTTGCTGCTGCTGTTTATGCAGCTGAAAGGTGCCAGGGAGATGCTCAGATGATCCATTGGGTCGTTCTGAACCACTTCGTCCACAGAGCCCTAGACAGGGAAGACTAACTAGTGTGAGTGTGAGAGAGTCCTTGGGGGTGCTGTGAGCACCCTGTGAGGCCCGCCCACCTGCCAAGCCTGGCAGAAAGCTTGGCTTGTCCCTTTACTCCTCCAACACCTGAGATGCCCTCCCCTCCCAATGATGGAGGTGAGTAAGACAGGTTCAACTTTTTTTTTCTTACCAGATGGCACCTATATAAGTACACATTAACACACATACGCACACATAATAATGTAGGGATCATGATGCATGGAGCTATGCCAAAATAGATGCCTAAACCATTTACATTCTAGCCCCATAAACACACCAGAGTAAATCCCCTGCAGAAATGAGGAAAATATATTAGAAAACTCAGTCTGGAACACAAGCTGTGACTGTATCTAGCCTTGTTGTATGTTTTCCCCTCCTCCAGAGGATCAAGGAGCGTCCCCCGTGAACAGGCCATCTGTGGGCTCCTACCGGAGCAGTGGGAAGAGGAAGGTGCACACCAAAAAAAAGAAAGGCACCATCACCGCCAACGTCGCTGGCACAAAATATGAAATTGGTATTGTAATTTACTTTCATTAATATTGAAACGCATTTGAAATTATTTAACAATAGAAGCAAATGTAAAACAAATGTAAAAAAAAAAAAAATCAATAAGAGCTAAAACATGCACATAAGACATGCACACCACTGAAATCAGTCTGGAAAGATAAAATCTTCTCTCACACGCCATAACTGAGAAGCTTGTGAAAGATTTCACTACATTGTGTTTAATCTAGGGCCTGAGAAATTCAAGCTTCTGAATCTTTATTCTGATTCATTCCTCATGAAAATTTCATGTGTGAGCGAGACCAGCATGTGTGTTTGTGTGTTTCTGCAGGTAAAATTAATGTTCTCTGAGACGGTCAATTTCTATTAATCTTGGAAACAGCCTTCAGTATGGCTTAGTCTGTCTGTCAAAACGCCACAAAATCCTATCACAGTGTTTTCTCAACAATAAAATCTAATTTGCTGTGTTGGATTGTTTGAAAGATACCACCTTTATTTAATAGCTTTAGTTGAAACTAAAAGAGTTGCAGTCCAGCAAAACAGTTCTCAAAGAGACAGCTTGGCCTCATATACATACATAAATCTTTGTTGAGGTAATTTAACTTAGAGGTGAGCTTTTTTAGATTGGTTGAAAGAGCATTGTAAGCATTCCTCCCATGTTCAATATATTGTGTGGCAGCAGAGCTCTCAGGGGTGAACTACAACCTATGAAACTAAAGAGTCAGCAGCAGAAAGTAGAAGTTGGAGGCTGCTGGGATCCTGTAGGTAGATGGAAGTCCAGCTGTGAGTCAGTCAGCTAGCTGTGACGAGACCCTCACAGTGGCCATTCTGAGAGTAGTGCAGGGCTATTTTGAAGGGAAATTAACACTAAGGGCCAGATAGATGGCTCATTTTTGCCGTTACCTTTTTTTGCACCTGCCTTTTTCTGTTTCAGAATTGATAGTATTACAAGAAAAGGTTAAAGGTTAGGAAGTATCTGCTTGGAAATCTGCTTTACACACAGTGAGAAGGGAATGCAAACTCTTTACCCTAAGGATGTCTATTTAGTAAGATGTGTAAGAAAGGCCGATTAAAGCTTTTTTTGTACTCAAAGCCCTGCTAGTAACTGCAAGCATAGGCCTGCTGTGATGTAAACCCTTCCTGTTCCAGTTAGCAAAACACTGTGAGCCTCTACCTACATTAACAGATGGATGAAGTCACATCGGAAACACGCAACATTAGGCAAGCCTTCTCCAGGTTTGTGGAGGCTTTCAAGAAATTAATTAATACCTTGTTTCGTTAGGGCATATGAATTTTTCATTACTCGCTGAATAATGAATAGTTGTTGGATTAATGTCCAAATGGGCTTGCCACCTATCTCTCATACTATGGGGTTTCCAGTGGGATTTGAATGCATTACAGACAATTAATTTATCTTTTTGAAGAGAGGCATTACGATTGGCTGCTCTGCAACCATTCCATGAATGGTAAATATTGCTGTGAGCTTTTTGATCTATAATCTCCCGGTCTCATTTCTCTCCTAATGTATGCAAAAACAAAATTTAAGCCTGGCAAAATGTTTGAGTGAAATATTGATCTGCAAAGCAGAAATAATTGATTTGTGGGTCCAAGTCATTTCTTATTCTTATTTTGCATCAATATCATTGAGTTGCTTTGCCCTTGTGAATATGTATAGTCAATCCTCTAGGGGTGTTTTCCTAAAAACCCCAGAGTGTATGTAAAGCTTATTTAAGTGACTGCATAGCTCATTCTATTAATGGAATACAATCTAATGAGAGTGTTTTCCCCCAGTTCGTATAGTCATCAATGAAATGGACTTCATCAAGACCCGTGATGATGATGAGACTGCCAACCTCATCTGGAATGACTCAGCTGTGCAGCATGAGAAAATTGCTGAGCTCAGGAATTATCAGGTATACCGCATGGTTACCATGTCAAGTCAGTACACCTTTGTTGGTGGCAAAATAACCTAGAGGTTAGAGAGGAGACCTTGTACGCTCTGAATAAGGGTTCAATTGCTCTGCTGACTGGGAAAATATGGCTCTTAACCTTTGCAGTCTATTACAGTAAAGCAGCTCAAGAATATGGACTGCCAGGTCAACTCCTAGGAGATGAATGTAACTTTTGGAAATGAAGTCTTTGAGCAACACTTCTGAAAGAGATTGTAATATGAGTAGGAAAGGTGGGATTTTATTTAGAAAAATGTGAGAGATGCCTCCGATTGTAAGTGCAATACACTGTATCAGAAGAAAGGATTTAAAGATTGTAATAACCATGCTGTTTATAATTGATTTTCCTATAAAAAAAAAGAACTAAATAACTTCCTTCAAATTCTACTTTTTAAGCATTTTTCTGCACATTTGAACTTATTACAGAAACAAACATTCATAGATGTTTTTTACATACTTGTAATCAGAACAAACCACTGAAACACTATGTCGCAAGTCCCTGAATATTTCAAATGAAAATGTGATTAAATCTTAGCTGTAAGAGGTTTGTCAAGACTTAAAGACGGAATTGCATTCAGCACTTGTATACAGTATTGGAACATTCAATTTGCCTATTTTGTCTGCTAAAAACATATATAAAGAAATAAAATAATCAAAACAGATAAAATTTCAAGGTATATAAACATATGGATATACAATAGTAACAGAAATGAGGGTTTACTGTTTTATTATCCCTCAATTGTGAATACCTCAACATGACAAATTTGTAATGTGTAATCCTACTGACGTTCAGCCTTTTATAAAAATAAATGAAAACGGCATACAGAAAGTATCATATGTACACTTTAGGAAACAGCTGTTTCCGTGAAGATCATGACTGAGATTGCTGAACCTGATGAACCCGTGTGTTTCTGTACAATGTGGTTTCACTGACTCCACAATCCCACCCAGGATCTCTTTGCAATACCAGTCTGTCTTATTTCTATCTGCCACTAAAAAACAACTATTAAACTATGAGTATATAAAAAAAAAAGGAGGTGAGGACAGATGGAAAGGAGGTGGTATATGGAGAATTTTGCTGCACATGTAGTTGGAAGGCAACTGAAAGTGAACATTCAGTTGCAATAGTAAATAGGAAAAAGGAATTAAACATCAATGAATTATAAGAAGAATTACACAAGTTATAACAGGAACAATTTTAAATTTAACTGAAAAAAAGGAAAAAAAGATAAACTGGCAGAAGACTGAGTCTGCCAACCATCAGAGGTAAGAGAGTGGGAGCAAATAGGAAAGGAGGGGTGGACACAATGAGAGAGAACATCTTCGACAGAGATGTGAAGATTGACAGGTAGACTGACAAGTTGTGAGCAGCAGGGGATGGTGGGGCGGGTTTCAGACGTCACCTGTGATGTTGATAAAAAGGGCCTAAACAACAAGAGTTGTCCTGAGTTCTCCATGCTAGTCTGAGAGTGATCTTACCTCTGTTTGACCCCCCGTCCTGCTGAGTGAACTTGGCTACTCCCAGTCAACTCTGAGCATTAGCCATCCATCTTCTCGAGCAGTTATTTGATTAGACTGGGCACTAATGATCGATTAAATCACAGGCTAGTCAGGAATAGTATGGCTTGTTAGGAAAGGGGCAGCAAGAGTTCAGCTAAGTAGATTGAATATTACAAATACTGTAGCAGCTTAACATGTTGTAATGTGGCTAATGTTTCACATAGAACTGGTGATGTTAGTTTTTTTTAAGTGCTCCCTCACGCTGCTGTGGTGTTTCATGAGATAATTTTTCAGAAGAAAAGTAGAAGTCCCTCAACAATTGGTTTTGATTTCCCCTCACGAGCCATGTCGTCTCGCAGCATTGGCATAATTGTGCAATCTCTTCCGAATCCCTAATTACGTCTGTCTCGTTTGGATAATAATCACGCATTCCCTTTACCCTCTGCATTCTTGTTTTTTTTCCCCTCCCCTCTCCTACTCTTTCTCCTTCTTTTAATTTTTTCCTTTTTTCCTTTTAGTGATGTACTGTGAGAGTTTGCTGTCAAGTTTCACTTCATATGAGCCTAATTAACGCCCCTGTTCAGGCTCATTTGGTCAAAGAATACAGAAAACCCAGAGTTTTTCCTATACCCCCACCTCCCTTTCGGCACATTCAAAGCAATTCATTCAACTGTCACTGCAGGAGCTTGCGATGCAGAACCAATTACCTTGGCCCCTCTGAGTTGAGATTGATCTTCTTTTTTTTTCTCGCCTCTTCCCTCCCCAACCTTTAAAGTATAAAAAAAAAACCCATGGTAAACTAAATAAAGGTTAAGAAAGGTCTCAGCGTCACCTTTTTGTTTTGAGTCCGTAATTGGGCATAAATGTCAGAACATCGTAAGCTCACTTCAGGTTGCTGCCTTTAATGTGCTCATTTTTATGAAGGGGTGGGGGTGAAATTGAGTGGCGTAATGGCCCTAACAACATTATTATGTCTGCTTGTCCCGTCGCAGAGAATTAACCATTTCCCTGGCATGGGCGAAATCTGCCGAAAAGACTGCCTAGCAAGAAACATGGCCAAGTAAGTTTTTGTTTCTCTCTTACAACACAGGCTAAATTAGAAGACAGATTCAGACGCAGATGTGCATGAAAACCTGTGTCTACTAGAAGAAGTTGCAACAGGATGTCTGTAGCATTGCACAGTTACGAGCCAAATAAGTAGACGCTGCAGTAAAAGCACAACTTACACTTTTAAAAACTACAAGTGCCAGACTTTATCACAAAAGGGCAAAATGTTGCTTTTGAGAAGAAAACACATCCGCGTTACTTCCACCTTGTGCCCCTTTCTTTATTTTTCCAGAATGATCAAGTGCCAGCCTCAAGAGTACAGCTTCATACCCAAAACCTGGATCTTTCCTGCTGAGTACACCCAGTTCCAGAACTACGTCAAAGAGCTACGCAGGAAACGCAAGCAAAAGACCTTTATAGTCAAACCTGCCAATGGAGCCATGGGTCACGGGTAGGTCAGAGGCTAGCGAGTGCCCTAGTGTAATCTGTCCACATCCAGAGGGTGAGAAAGGAAAACAGAGCAAGGAGTGAGAAGGAGAGAGTAACTGAAGGAGATGAGAAGTAAGTGGGTGAAGGAGGAAATTAGCGCTAGAGCAAATGGAGGACAAGCACAACAAAACAAGGCAATAAGAGGTTTGTGACCCTGACATGGGTGTCTGTGGAAATAGCATTATAGCTGGGACCAGATTGAGTATTTGAGCTCAGAGGGTGTGGTGAATCTCATTGTGGGCTTCATTGTCCTCGATGGTCACACTCTCCATAAATCAGAGGTTATCGCCGCCATTGGAGGACACACACACATGCACACATGGTTGCTGGCAGTTACTGTAGTTCCTTCCCTGAAGGTCTCTGCATGTGATTATTGGAGTCCTTTATGAGGCACCATCAGCAGAGACCAGTCAGATTAGAAAATGGACAGCGATGGCTGCTGCAGGGGACTCCGTCTCTCAATAGCATCACTTTATCAGAAGATGAGCTGGCTGTGGTACCTGAATGCGTATTTCATACTTTGCACTCCCACGGGCTGAGAGCCTATCTCATGGTTGTGATGTCACACGTCCATTGTGTATTTTGACTATTGGAGAGTTGAATCATGAAGTATCTAGACCAAATGCAAGCATAACGACTTGGATTTTTAAATTTGTAAAGGTACACTTGTGCACTTCAAGCAATCAGACAAAAATCCTGGCAGTTAACAGAGCTTGTGAAGTTTAAACTTTAGTTTTTGTTGATGAGCAACTTGAGTAACTTTCAAAGCTGTAATCAGTGATGTTTTTGGCATTATATTGAGAGGTCTTACAAATATTTTGCCATAATATTGTACCCAAAGATGAGGCAGACAAAAATTATGCAAAACAGTGTACATCCAATAGACCCTGAGGAGATCCTGGGGGCCATAGCTCCCTGATGATATTATACCTCTTTCTTTTTGCTATTTAATAACAAGGGGAAGGAGGTAAGTATCCTAAATTGTTTCTTGCATAATCATTGTAACATATTCTGATATTCTATCTGTGAGCCAGGCTAAGTCATTTGGCACTCAAAACAAAATTATTTTTAGGTGTGATTTGACCTCTGTGGAGGTCAAGGTCACATAGCCAAACAGAAATAAAGTGAAAAGGTCAAGTGATTTCAGTTTCAAATATTCAAGTGTTATTGGTTTTGTAAATAATACTGTTTCATAAGGTAAAAATAAAAATGAATAGACCGAATATTTTTGGCGGCTAAAATATGGGTCCCTCTTAAAAGAAAATAATCTGGTTTGAATATTGCACCATTTCTATCTCAAGCACTGTAGAATACGTTGAAATTGCTTAAAATGCCAGATATTTATTTAATATTCTTTTTGACTTATTATTCTTTGAAAATATGATCCCTGAAGTGTGGGTATGAAGAAAATCTTTGGAGTGCCATCATCACTGGCGCCAATAGGTGGAGATATTGAAGTACAAATAACTCAGTGTGCTTCACCTCTCCCTCTAATTCTCTTTGAATTTGTCCTTTCTGGTATAATGTGCGCATTACTTATAACTCCATGCTGCACTAAGCCCTTATTTATTAAAGAATAAAAGGCAGCAAAGGCTGAATTATTGCAATACATTAAGAATATGAAAGATGATGAGTTTAGCTCGACCACTCAACGGCAGGCGGCTCACAAGATTAGATTTTTCTCTCTTTTTTTTTTTTTTTTTTTTTTCTTTTGTGCAGG
>VUQS01035463.1:0-12465 GCA_015108495.1 Heterochromis multidens | reverse complement strand
CAGGGGTGTAGTCATATGTGTAGAGCGCATAGAGCAGAGGGCTCAGCACACAGCCCTGTGAAAATCCAGTGCTCAGGCTTTTAACCAATTTCCACTAAAAATACAAAATTACTGTATATCTAAATGTTTGTACTACCATCAAAAATAATAAAAAACAATGCTAAAATGCTTTCTCAGACAAGGGGTATGAATAAAACTGTAATACTATTAAAGCAATGTTCTCTCTTGAATAACCCCCGTAAACTCCTGATTTTATCTCTGTGACCTTACATGTTTTCCTATTAAGGCTTATTGAGAAGTACATCATATGCTATGACCTCCCCCATTTTGCACAAAGTGTGGGGTTTTTATGGTTCACTAAGTGGCAACATTGGGGACAGGAAGTAAACCTTTTCAAACTTTTGAAATGATACTTCAGAAATGTTTGAGTGACACTACTGTCAGTACTCCCAGGAGGGTTTATGTTCTGTAATGACATATGGAAGAAATGCACACACAGACACACACAGACCCACATACGCACACCCATTATCACTGGACAAGAGCCATGGGGTGGTTACTGCAAGATTGCTCTGTCAGCACAATCTTTATCCTCAAAGGATAGATGCTGTGCGTGTTTGAGAAAGAAAGAAAGAAAGAAAGAAAGAAAGAAAAGAAGCAGTAAAATGACCATAGCTTATACAGCTACTGTGACCCATAGAGTATTGATCACTACAGTTAGGCTACTTTAATCAACATCCCCTACATACCAAAAGACTCACACATCTTTACTTTCACCCACTTCTCAGATTGCTTAGAGTCCTCCCCTTTAGTATGGTTAATATTGAGCTTGCAGGTTCTGCAAGCTCAATATTAGCTCCTTTTTTTTACTCTTTAACTCTGATATTTATGTATCTGATACTGTATCTGGGTGGAGCTGCTCAGTTCACCCACTGTCTGGAATAAGCTGTATTAGCTCCTCACTCCACATTCTTCTGATTGGCTGCCCCTTGAAAAGAAGGTCTGAACAGCAAGAGCTGCTTGGCTTACAGCCAGAGCTAAGGCTGAGATGACCATATTAGCTATATCTGCACTTTTAGTTACATCATACAGATCCAAGAATACAAAAAAAACTGAGTGATTAGAGCAGCCTGAAGCCTGAGAATAATTGCTCCACTTTAATGGGTTAGGCCTCAGTCACACAAGTCTAGAGACAGGTAAGCAACCTGCTGGCAACCTCTGGTTACTAGGGGAAAATGTGTATTGCCCAACTGGGTGGTGAGTGGTTGCTTTTAGAAATAAATCACACAGAGTGTGCTGTACTCAAAGCCTCCATGTGATTGCTTTGGTTGCTAGCGGCACTCGCCATTTACTCTCTGAATTGTACTGAAACTTGAAAAAGTATGACACAAACCGTAAAATAGAGCACATTCACCTGCAAAGGAAAAGTTGTGCCATCACATTTTAAAAGGTGCAACTTTTCCGTTGAAGGCGAATGTTCTCCATTTCTGGAGAACTTGGTAAGTAGTTTTTACTTGGCAATTAGTTTGTGAGTGTTTGAAGACAAGTTGGCATCTTCCATGCAACATATTGGCGAGCATGGCAACTTGCTAACAATCAAAGCAATCCCAAGGAGGTTTTTGGTGCAGCACTGTCTACCTCTTTGCAACCAATTTCACACTAGTAAGTGCCAGAAATCCCCAGCAGCCACTCACCAAATGGTTGTGGAAGACACACTTTTCCTGGCGGTTACCAGGGGGTCACTGACTGATCTCTAGGTCTGCGTGAATGGACTTCGATTTCACAGCGATTGCCAGCAATCACTCACAATCAGTCGGGGAATACACATTTTTCCCTTGCAATTGATTGTTGCCAGATGGTCACCAGCCAGTCTCTAGGCCTGTGTAACTGGGGCCTTAATGAGACAGCTATCTAATAGATAGATAGACAGACAGACAGACAGACAGATAAACAGAGAGACAGACTGACAGACAGGTATTTCATGAATACAGCTTTGTATCATTTTGTTTAGGAAAGGATGAAAGCATTCAGCAAAGATATTTTACATATTATTAGGACTTTCGGGAACATAGCAGTAATGTGGCTGCTTTCTTCTGCCAAGCTGGACACCAGAAAGCCTTTTCTAATTTAAGAATACTGCTTTAAGCCAAACACTTCTGGCTATTAATTAGGCTGACTTCACAGACCAGCCAACAAACACACACATACAAACACACTATCCTCAGTCTCTAAAAGGTGGGGGTGGTGAGTCTCATATCCCCATGTATCACACTCACATTTTTTTTTCTCTTACCTGTTCTGCTCTGCAGTCTGTCCAGACTTTCTATTCCCTCATCAAGACCAGTTTGGATACTTTAAGTGTAATTTTAACACAGGTTAAAAAGAAAATCCAGTCTGATTGGTCTCTAAACAAATAGCCATGAAAAGATTAGATTGGGCCTGAAAAACTAAAGTCAAATTTCCTTCAGCTGCCAAACCTTCAGTTCCTAACAAATTGGAAACAAACCCCGATAAAATATCACTTTTTTTTTTTTTTTGGTTTAACTGTGCAGATAAGCTTTGAGTCTGCTTTTCATCCATTTATCTCTTCAATATTTGTGTGAATGATTGCACTGCAGCATGTTTGACAGTAAAACAGCTCTCTCTGGTATCTTAAAGGAGTATCTGGTTAGACAGTCAGACTTTCAGATGTACTGTGCTAGAAAATGCTTCTCCACTAGAAACATGACACTTTGGTTCTGATTCTCTGCACTTTGTTTTTCAAAGGGGGGCTGAGAAAGCAGTGTCACTTTATAAAACTAAGCAAATTCAGCCATTCACAGTAGATTTATATCTAGTTTAAACTTAAACTGCGCTTGAGCCACACTGTCTTTTAAAATTTGTGACATACCACAAGTTGTTCCCATGAAACTGAAGTGGTTGTGAACCATTTGCTCATCCATTTTTAAACATGTATCTCCATTTTGTAGTATCATGGAAACTGACATAACATTTGTGAATTCAAAAGATTAGTTTTACATTCAGGAGCGACATCAACAATTGAGTCCTTAAAATGTGATTCCTTAGACCTCCTTCACTTTTAGCCTGTTTCTTAGTAGTGCTTTTTGAGCTGTATCTCAAATGTCCTCAGAAAAACCCAAGTCCCTAGGGTTGCTGTCCACTGCACTAGCTGCAGGCTCATATTTGGTTGTGTGGTGGGTGTGAATTCAGCTCCAACTGTCCTGTTGACAGTTCTACTGCACTAGCTTTCTGGGGCATGATGCGCTCCACTCTGGATACTTTCCAAGCGTTTTTGTAGAGGAGAGTGTGGGGCCCAGCCTCCTGCAGTATTTTATGCTTTCAGACAGGTGCAGGGGAAGATTAAGAGGAGACTGAAGACTTCAAGAAAATTTGCACTGGTAAACACTAGAATCCAGTGACCTGGCCACCAGAGCACATTGATAAAACAAATCAGCTCTTTATCTGGCTGTACCTGCAGTTGGAAAGGTCGAGTCCAAGTTATGCTTTTTCATGGACAGATGGCCCAGTGATACTACTGCACTTTAGCTCTGCTACGAGTCAATCTCTAAGCTACTCTTTTCCTTTCCTTTCCTTTCCTTTCCTTTCCTTTCCTTTCCTTTCCTGTCCTCACGGTTTTATTCTAAAATCTGTCTTTGTGTTTCTTCAAACTGGAGTGTTTCCAGTTGTCACACTGAGCTGCTTCCCTCACCACTCCTTTGTCCTGCTGTCAGACCTCAGGAAGTGAATGATCTTCTGACACCACAATATGGCAAGCTATGATGACATCATGCTCAAGTATGAACCTTGCAGCTACAACAATGGGGATCTGACATTACCTGAATGGGATAAGGTGTGTGAAAGGTAAAGATAACCAAGTAAAAACAAAAAACATGCAGGAAAAAGAAACAGGAATAAATAAGGAATTTATTACCTTTGTTCAAAATAAATATATTTACATCAGAAGACATCCATTCGAACAACAGAAAGCAGAACCACCCTTCTTCGACAGGAAAGAAGAAATCAAATCAAACACCCTCCTTCCAGCAGAAAGAAGTTAGCAACAGTGCAGACTAGACACCGTTGAATGGCTTTCTGGCACTCACTGTGCCTTCTCGCCAAGCTTTTGTACTCCTGCTCCTAATGAACAAAGTGAAAAATAGTCAAGCTCAATCATCTGCTGCACTTTCTCTTCTCTTCTCTTCTCTTCTCTTCTCTTCTCTTCTCTTCTCTTCTCTTCTCTTCTCTGTTGCTTAGTGAGTATTGATTTCCATTTTAATTTTCCATCATTGTCTGGCACTTTTCACTTTTTGCTGTTCCTTTTACTTTTCTAACTTTTACTTCCTGAGTGCAGATTTGAAATGAGACAACATGTTATTTATATTTATTTATATTTATGAATATGGGGATAAAATCAAAGGATGGATTGGAAGAATACTTCTGACTGACTAAACAAAACTTTAGTTATGGGAGCCATTAACTGTAGGGCTGACTTGGATTGCTTTGAGGAGAAAAGATCAGAAAGATAAAGTAAATTTCTGTGTGAAAAATTTATCACCAGGTGATTAACTTTAGAATTTTAACTGAAACGATCTCCAGCTTTGATATTTAGGTATATTTTTAACTCACCTAACTCTCCAGTTGGCCTATGATTGTGAGATGTGCAAAGTCTGTAAAAGCCTATAAAGTCAGTAGTTGGTAGTTAACTGTTTTGACAGGTTTTTTTTAAAGTTTAAGTAAAGAGAACAATATTGTATGGAACTCTGATCCCATCAGTCAACCAGTCAGTCATTCAGCATTTCAGTCAGTCACACTCCGTGTCTGCTCACTGCTTGAAGCTGTAATGCCTTTACGCATTGCAGCAGTACACACCTCCCTATGTCTGGGACTTCAGAGGTTGATGGACACACATACACACACACACACACACACACACACACACACACACACACACACACACACACACAAATTACATGCAATCCCTCAACTGCCCTCCCCTCTTTTTTCTCTCACTTCACCTCCTCCCTTTCATTCTTTCAGCATCTCTGAGGACCTCAGAGTGCGGCAGGAATGATGGACAGCAGACTAATATCCAAAGAAAGCCACCCCTCCCCTCTGACTTCACAGAATAGCCGGAGAGAGGCCAGTACGCCCTTCAGAAAAAAAAAGAAAAAAAAAAAACATGACCTACCACAGTAGAGAGGAAATGCTGGCAATGATACAGCACCGAGAAAGAAGGGTGTGCTGAGAAATCATCAATATTGTAATCTGTTCTTTAAAATATGAATACTGAACATCTGCTTTAGAGACATAGAAAAATTTGGCATTCCATTGTCATACAGTTAGCACCTCATGAATGCACTGATTCAATGGGTCTAATGCACACAATGTCCCCAGTGAATCATTTTATTTAACACTTTTAGACCACAATTATGGAAGTAGAATGGCTCTTATGTCTTTAACATTGTGCAGGTCATTAGCGGTACCTTTGAGGTGATGCATGAATCCTCTGTGCTATTTTAGGACAGTAACTATGTAGAAACTTGCTTGGGTCTGCAAGGGGATAGGAATAAGAGCACGGATGTCATAAAGGTTTATCAAGGAGGTGCCATCTACTACAGATATATGGATGAATACAAATAATAGTAAAATTCAAATGACAGAATTATTTAATTCCCTCAACCATTTCCTCTGCAATAAAACAAGTACATAAAGTACATAAATAGACTAAACTTAATGGATGTACTTGGTTTTTTGTTATTGTTTTTTTTTAATGGTTATTAATTAGCTTGGTTTCAAGAAAATTTCTGGAATTTCTCTCTTTCCAAGAAAAGAAGCAAAGCCCAATGACAGTTTTCAACAGTTCTTATTCTTATTCTTATTCTTATTCTAATAGAATCACGATCAACAATACTTATTGTACAAAATACAACAAAAGTGAGAACTGTGTAAAAGACACAACAAACACCAGGTGGAAAGGTCACATTCATTTCTGTGATGGAGGTTTTAAGTGATGAATGGACAAATGGTCAAAGGTTATTAAACCTGGGGGTCTAATGGTTAGTCAATCAACCTCTGGGGTTGGGATTGGTGAGTTTGGGTTGCAGTTGTCTAAAAAGATACAATCCACATAATCACAATGTGTGCATGCAGCATGGACATGATATCTGTTAAACATCAACGTCTGTGTTGACATTATGAAGTTGTACCGTCATGTAAAGAAAACAAAGTTTGCACACGACTCAATGCTGCCATGATAAAAATTAAGTACACTGTTAGAATTAAGAGGGTAAGTAGCTAATCACTTGATTAGTTGATCATCCTTAAGGTTGACCACGTCTTGAAAAGCAGAGGTTTTGGCAGTTTTCTGGTCAGGAGCATTCAGATGTGTGTTAATACGATGCCAAGGAGGAAAGATATCAGCAATGATCTTTGATCAGTGAAGCAATTGTTGCTGCTTATCTGAGAAGAATTATAAGACCAAACAATCTGAAGTCCATCATTCTACAGTAGATTATTCACAAGTGGAAAACATTCAAGACAGTTGACAGTCTTCCCAGGAGTGGACATCCCAGCAAGTTCACCCTAAAGTCAAACCATGCAATGCTCAAAGAAATTGCAAAAAACCCAATACTTACATCTCAGACTTGACATACTGTACCTCAGTTAGCATGTTAAATGTTAAAGTTCATGACAGTACAGTCAGAACACGTATGGCTTGTTTGGAAACACCTCATCCAATTGTCACACACGGTGGTGGAGGGGTCATGATTTGGGCTTATTTTGCAGCTACAAGACCTGGGCACCTTGCATTTAATGAGTTCACCCTGAGCTCCCTTGTATTCTAGAGACAAATGTGAGGCCATCAGCCTGACAGCCAAAACTTGGCCAAAATTGATTCATGCAATATCAATTATCTAAGAACACCAGCAAATCTACAACAGAATGGCTGAAAAAGAAAAGAATCAAGGTGTTGCAATGGCCCAGACAAAGTCCAGACCTCCATCCGACTGAAATGCTGTGGCGGGACCTTAACAGAGCTGTGCATAAACGAATGCCTGCAAACTTCAATAAACTGAATCAACATTGTAAATAATAGTGGGCCAAAATTCCTTTACAACACGAGAGACTGATAAAGTCATTCAGAAAATGATTATTTTAAGTTATTGCTGCTAAAGATGACTCTACAAGCTATTGAATCATGAGGTGTACTTAGTTTTTCACAGGACTGCGTAGAGTATAAATGTAAGCCCCCACTCAAATAATAAGAAACACACTGTAGTGATGGAGGACAATCACAGGACAATGGCATCTCTGTGAGCATGCGTGCTGCTGTTGTTACTAAATGTTTTTAGGTTATAAACTGTGTGATGGATGTGTGTGCCAGAGTGTGCTGACTGGACACAGCTTCCTATGTCTTGATTAATTGATGGGAGATTCAGCAGTACAAGCTCCCTTTGGTGCATAGTTGTTCTCTCTGCCTGTCTGTCTCACCATGTGTGCAAAGTGTGTCAATGTTACAATGGGGGAAAAAAAGCACGGACATTATAAGTACTTACAAGGGCAGAAAAAAATCTTATTTTAGAACTGGAGGTTTAGTAGGCCTGTAGCATCTGAAACAAGGTTAAGTTCAGGTGATAAATACATTCTTTGTCCTTAGTGTGGGTCATTTTCTAGGGTGTGTACAAGACAAGGACCCAAATGCAGACAGCCCAGAACAATTAAGAGTTTATTACTTTAAAAATATGCAAAGGCTTACAGACACATTAGTCCAAATAGTAGTACAGCTTGACACCAAGGCATAGACAGACAAACCAACTCAGGAAGCTGTAAAACTGTGCCACAGAGCAATACAAACAAGCTGACAAGGAGAAAGAGCGAATACCATGATGGGCTGATAGGCAAAGGGGGAACAGGTGAAAATGTGGATTTCCACTGGTGGGAAAACTGAGGGCAACCATAGGGGGTGGAGAGTGGCAAAACAAGCTATAAGCCTAAGGAAAATGAGAACTGACTTGATCCAGCTGCTGTGATACTTCTATCTGCTTGCTGGATGAAAACGTGGATATTTTTTTGGCTCCAGACATATTGTTCACACAGACTGTAGTTGCTGTGGCTCAGGCGATCGAGTGAGTTGTCCACCATATCTTGGCAGATTGATCTGAAGCTCTTCCAGTCCACAGGTTAAAGAGGGGAAGATATTGAATCCCCAGTTGAATCATGAAGCATCCATTAATGTGTGGGTGTGGGTGATAAAAGCGCTGTGCATACTGTATAAAATAAAGCACTGTATAAGTGTGGGTGAATGGGACTTATGAATGGTCAATAAACCTAGAATATACAAGTTCAGACTGTGAACAAAAGTCATGGTACCCCCCTACTCAATTTCTAGTATTGCTACAACTTTCTATCCTGACCCCAGCAATTCAATATGTTCACATGACTGATAGGCTCAATAAAACAATGTAAATTCAACAATAAAGAAAGAGGAAATTCTAATAGTGACTTCAGTAGAGAGCTGTAACATAACATTATTTGCTGCTGCAGCATCTCTTTTCTCCTGCCAAGAAAATATTTTTAAGGGGATGTTGAGACAGCTGACATTACACTAAAGTACCTCCCAGGTCTGACAGCCAAAAATTAAATATAAATGTTTCAAAATATCTTAAGGGCTTAGTTTTACTTGCCAGAAAACTAAACAGTCACTTCTCAAAACCTTTATTCTAATAACTTTTAAGAGCCTTCCTTATCACTTCTGATTTTGATAAGGGGATTTAAGATAGAGTAATCCGCCTCTACACTTAGGCTCAAAGGAGCCTTTTAACTTGTTTTAGCCTACTGTTTTGGTCCAGCCTCACCACACTCATCAACCTTCTGCCCAACTGCAGGAAGCTGTTTTCAACAAATAAGTTCTAATAACCCCACCAAATCACAGATAGTCACAAGCTGTTAACTAGTTGTGAACTTGTTGGAGAATTTAGGAGCTCAACAGTTAGACATTTACCTCAGAAGTAGCAAGACAACAGATGGCGTTAACAGAGATAACCAGACTGAACACTGGAATTAAATCTGCCAGCTGGCGACTGACGCAGCTCCAAAGGGATGATGCTTGGTTTCTAACATAAATGCCACAACTTTATGGGGTATGTTCGTAAACTCTATATTACACATGTATACTTTATGGCCCTTGACATCTTGTTTTCTTGGAGTCCATTGCAAAGAAACAGATACTAGAATTTATCACACCAAAACAGGAGCTCAGACTTCTTAAGGGCCCTGCATGATTGTGAGTTGGTCCTATACAGAGCCTACATAGAGCATCGTCTGCATCTTGCACCCCCAGCCGGTTGCGGCAGATGGCTGCCCCTCCCTGAGCCTGGTTCTGCTGGAGGTTTCTTCCTTCCCATTGTCACCAAGTGCTTGCTCATATGGGGTCGTCTGATTTTTGGGGTTTTCTCTGTATTATTGTAGGGTCTTTACCTTACAATATAAAGCGCCTTGAGGTGACTGTTGTTGTGATTTGGTGCTATATAAATTGAATTGAACTGAACCTAATTGAATGTTGCAGCTATGGAGTGTGACCAGGAGGCAGTTGTAAAAAAATATGTGGAACAACTGGTCGTATTTGTGTGTGTGCTTTTGTTGGTTAACTTGGAAGTCTGACGTGGAAGCTGTTGGAGCCAGCCTCAAATGGCTATTCTAGGAACTGCAGTTTTTGGCATTTCTACGTGTATTTTTTGTTTGTTTGTTTATTTTTACATTTTTTTTAATCTATTTATTTATTTATTTTTAATCCCTGAAGGTTGTCATTTTAGTGCCGTGTTAACAACTTGTTCTACTGTACCAAGTGGATAAAATATGTTATCCTGCTTCTTTAAATCTATGGTACTACGTAAACTCGAGTGGACACAGTGGTGCAGTGGTTACCACTGTCGACTCACAGCAAGAAGGTTCCTGTTTTAAACTATGTGGAGTCTTCATGCTCTCCCAGTGCCTGCTTGTGTTTCTTCCAGGAGCTCCAGCTTACTCCCACAGTCCAAAGACATGCATGTTAAGTTAACTGATAACCCTAAGTTGGTCATGTATGAGAGGCAGATAAAGTATTTAAAGTGTATAAGGCCACGACACAGAATAAAGCACTGTGTGAATGTATGTGAAGTGTGGCTTAAAGCGCCTTGAGTGGTCAGTAAGACTACAAAAGTGCTATATAAATGCCAGTCTGTAGGCACTTTAACACAATGTATCATGCAATATGGGGTGTGTGGTTTTTTTTTTTTTTTCAGCCCTAAGTTCCTTTTGCAGCATGACAATAAGCAACTGATATAAAGATCTGGCTTGACTTACAAAAGAAAAGAAAAGGAAAAAAAAGACGTCTCCGTTTGGATTTCATAAAGAGAAGACGTTGTCATAATCATAATCAACAAATAACTGGAAATTTTCTGGAAGATTCTCGGAACAACACCTTGGAACAACACCTGTCAAGTTTATTTATTTATTTTCTGTTGGTTGCACTTTGTCTGAAGTGAATTAACAAATATTAATAACAAACAAATCAGGAGCCTATTTTTGAAAGCATCATTTGCCTTGCATGTTTTTGCGAACACTGGTCATTTAAATTTAGGGCATGTTTGAAAGTTTGTTTTTATCTTTGTATGAATTATTTTTTTAAAACAATTTTCTGTGCAGTATTCTCTACTCTATGATTAAGGAGACAATAAAAACAACTTTGAAAGGTGAAAAATAATGAATCAACAGCTAATCAATTAGGAGGTGTTAGGATATCAGCGGAAAATAATCAATGTTATTTTACTCCTTGCATATTGTATGGGGTAATTAAGGCGTTCCTGTTACTTGCTGTTAGTGTTAGTGGGTTTTTTATTTTTGTTTTTTATTATATGTTGCATATAATAAAATTAATGAATGAATGATGAAGTTTGGAAACTAAATATAACCTTAAGTTAGCCGATATTACATTCATGAGCATCCCTCCTGCTCCCTCCCCTTCCCTCTCCCTCTGCATGTTCTTCCCTCGTCCTGCAGGAATAGTCTCTCTTCCTCCACCGCTGCAGCCCGGCATGTCCGCAAACTGAGAGCGTGAGCAGTGAGACACACAGAAAGACACAATCCATCCTTGAAGACGCACGACTTGTGTTTTGTGCCTTCCTTTTGAAGGAGAGAAGATTTTAACACCGCGACGAAGCTTTTAGAAGGGACTTGGAGGAGGATCAAAAACAAGGTAAAGGATGTCCCGAACAACCACTGGGATGTTGGCGTGTGGCTTTACTGTACGGGACAGGGTGCTTGATAGGTCCGGGCACTTGGTAAAAGATGCTGATGCGTCCATCCACTTAAAAAACAACTGCCTGGCATGTGTGTAAGTTATGCCTCCTGAAAATAGTAGGGGATGTATGGCTCTGAGCTTGTAGAGTAGAGAGTACATTCTGTACATGAACTGTGGCGAATTGCTGCACCGCACCAGTTAATAATACAGTATTAACTGTACGGGTTCATATGAGGAGAAACAAGAGGTGCAGCTAAGGAGACTGGTGAAGAGGAAGGAATCCAGGAAATGATCTGAGCATATGAAAATAAAATCGCTGACGAAACCGCGATGCCGCAACCGTGCAGCAAGTTTTCAAGTGGATTTTTTTTCTGCTAGTCTGTATTGCAATGTCAGTGAGATGGTGTAAATGCTGCAGGACCCCATGTGGTTATGTCCTAAAAAAAAACAAAAACATAAAGTATACTAAGGTAGCTTTAAACACAGGCTTTGAATCCTATAGAAATATCATAGGGCCATTATAATCTTTTTAAATGATTATAAATTACCTTGAGCCCCTCGGCAGTAGCATAGAGAACCACAGTCTTTTATTTTTAAAGTTATAAATGTACTGTTGATTAGGTCTGATTAACTGCAAAACCCATTTACAGGATTATTACAGGGGTAGAAGACATGCAGTAAAATACCATAATTACCAATATACACTCACAAATAAACAGACCTACTATAAAAAATTAGGGTATGCATATTAAAATTAGGGTGGTCATGCTTCCTAAGACCCATGCACTGACACAAATTTGCTCATCTTTGACCCTGTGTTTGTTTTCCCCTGTTTCTGATTCTGGGAGTTATTTCCATGAGGACAGATTGCAGGCAGTCCGGCAGTGTCAGCATAAATCTGCACAAGATGGAGCGCCGTTGTAAATTGAGGGCACAGGTGCCTCAACAAAACTCAGGACACAGTATTGTCCTGAAGGGTAAAGATGTTTTAACCACTCAAAGTTTAGCCGTCCTTTTTGCTCCTTGTTTTATTAACATTTTGACATGGTTTATGTAAATTTCTAGCACTATTTATGGAAATAAAATTCCAGAGGTCTAATAAATATGAAGATATTCTCTTTACTATGAAAGTAGAAGGGCTCTTTTTGGTGGTGTTAGGTGCTCCTTTGCCAAACAAGGATCTCAGT
>VUQS01035462.1:0-11572 GCA_015108495.1 Heterochromis multidens | reverse complement strand
CAATTCAATTTCAATTCAATTCAATTTTATTTATATAGCGCCAAATCACAACAAAAGTCGCCTCAAGGCGCTTTATATTGTAAGGTAAAGACCCTACAATAATACAGAGAAACCCCCAACAATCAGACGACCCCCTATGAGCAAGCACTTGGCAACAGTGGAAAGGAAAAACTCCCTTTTAACAGGAAGAAACCTCCGGCAGAACCAGGCTCCGGGAGGGGCAGCCATCTGCCGCGACCGGTTGGGGGTGAGGGGAGGAAGACAAAGACAACAACAGCTGGTTATAAGCTAACATTATACCAGCTAATGTTAGTCTGGAGTGTCCTAAAAATCACACTTTCCCTCTGATAAACAGTTTGATTACATTCTCACGTCGCATGAGAGTTTATTTAATAAGAGTCCAACAATGTTAGAGCCACTTCAAAGACAGTTTCACTAACGCCATCTAACAGCATCTAAACAGCGGCAAAAACACCAGTCTTACCAACAGAAAAGTTCAGGATATCTTGCTGTCACCGGACAGAAGTGAGCTTTACTGACTCATATCATATTGACTCATATCGGATTCCATTCACAAAGTACAACCTCCTCCAGAGGAAATGGACTCTTCTCACCTGGCACACTGACAGCTGAAGTAAACAGTGGACTGACAGCCTACCCAGATAGCGAAAGACTCACCAGATCTGGTCTAGAATCCCTTTGCTATCCGAGTAGTGTCACTACAGATGAGCAGTGGCCAGAGTTTTTGAGGTGTACAAAAATGATTTTTTTTTTTTTTACACAAACAGTAGTAGAAACATACTGGCCGGCAGCAGACATTGTGTTAATTTAATTATGTATTTAATTATGTTAATTATAATTATGTTAATTTAACATTAATTTAATGTTTTTAATCTCTCTTGGCTGACTAACATGTGTTTGTCCTACAGTGGCCACCATAGATAGGATTATGCACTTGAATTGGGAGGGCTAAGAAAACAGAACTCAGTTGACTGCAATCAGCAATCTACTGACATCTAGTGGTAAAATGTTACACACTGTAACTTTATGAAGTAGGCTTAAAAACAGGCTGTAAAAGAATTCTACAAGAAAGTAACCGATTAATAGAAAATACTTGTGAATCACAATGAATAAATTAACTCAATTTATTGTCAGTGTAGCAGTTGTAATGTATCTTTTTAATTAAATATAATTGGTTGCATAAAATGTTATGGTAATCCCAACAGTTGTTCAGATTTTTAGTCACTTGAGACTGGCTCCAAAAGTAAGTTGATCCTCGTAGACCCCTATGTTAAAATGCCCAACTTTACAGCATTAATAAGCATGCTTACAGCCTGGTACAAAAAATGGTTTTGCCTTCTATGGATAGTTTCCACTCCAGGGGTTGATTTTTTTTATTTTTTTAACCTCATCCACCTGAATACCAGAATTAGGCCATGTTAATCAACAGGTGTCCTGACACAGTTAACTGTAGCCAATTAGCATCTGTAGGCCTCACCTCCACTAACTTGAGTCACTGAACAGCACCTCTTTACTATGTATGCGCTGCTAATGTCTTTCATGGCATTTTAATAGAATAATTCAACTAATAAGGACTTGCTGTGTAGTACAGACCACTCAGGAAGTTTATGCTTCAGTTTGAGTGAGTGGAATTCTTGTATTTTATTAGTCTAGTTACTTAACACTGATTACTGGATTTCTGTATCTGTGCAATGTACCCTCACAGATTATGAATGCAGCTTGCTAACAAACCTTGCTAGGGTGGCCACATCCAACAATGTTGCCCTTAGTCTAGTTCACCTTTTCATAGCTAATATCTTTCTGTGGGGATGCTCCTTTATACAAAGCGAACAGTAAAAACAATCATGAATACATGTATATATTTTCTGGATCCGCGCTCCATGGCTACAGCCGACACGTACAAGAGCCAACATTTTAATGTAGCTAATATATCTATTTCAAGCAAGGTAGCATGTCAGAGAATAATCACATTTGAAGAGTAATTAAAGTTGAGGACTGGGCTTGAAGCGTTTTTAATTGATTACACTGGATTCTCTCTGAAATAGGTTAAATACTCTCCTAAAATGAATTCCATTAGTCTTTCGCTCACTATTTATATTCTCTCGCTCTCCTCTTATTAGCCAGTTGAGATGGTTGAGATTAAATTGCCCTATACTATACCTTCCTCGCCTCTGCATCTCTCCTCTCCCTTTAGCGCCACTTGCTCTCTTTTTCTCCTCTGCCTATAACCCATTTATAAGACACCCATTGTAGTTTGCTGAATCACCCCACAGCATTTATATAATGATAATAAGGTTACTGTACAGCTTTGGTTGGCTGAATCCACATCTGAAGCACCTATACTGCTGGCTAAATTGTCAGGGACCCTCACTAATCTGCAATAACAACTGATCTGTTTATTGAGTCCTTTTTGCAACCTAACCTTAGAGGTATTGAAAATCACTTTCTAACTTTTTTTTTTTTTTTTTGAAAGGGATCACTGTGATCTAACTTCAGGCAAGTCCAAGAATCCAATAAAAGCCAATACTGTGAATGTCAACTGACCCTAAAGGCATCAGTTTCCAATTTGCCATTGGCAGCACTTTTGGGAGGAATTTCTTTCAGGGTTTTCTTCCCCTCCCATACCTGGCACTGTTACCAGTGTGAAATTCCCATTCATCATAATAACCAGTGTTGAGTGTCCATTTATCAAGCCCCGAATGCCAGTGCTTTACTGTGGCAAGTTGAGCCAAGGGGATTTACCTTCTAATGACTGTTATAAAACCTAGTTATGAGACAAATTAGACAACAAGGGAGAGGAAAGCGAGACCCCATGTCCCCGTACACTGTGGGAATTTTATAATCCCTAAACACTATTTGTAAGAATCAGAGTGCTGTTTATTTTCTGCAGCTGATTGCGATTCCTTTTTAGCAGGCAATCACTTCAAAGAGGACGGGATGGAAGAAAAGTCTACAAATCAGAAGGTTTCATATCACTGACTCCACTTCATGTATCAGTTTTTATTTAATTTTTTTTTGTTTTGCTTTTTTTTTTTGTCTTCTGAAAAAGCACTCATAGATCCTTGCTTGATATTTTAAGTTAATCATTTGTATTCACTGTAAAGCTTGTTGTCAACACCAAAAGACACATAGTCTCTCTTTCTCTTTCTCACATTCTTTCTTTCTCTCTCTTTCATTCTTCCTAACTTCAGACCTTGTGACTGGGGTAATATATTAATGCGATGAATCTCCGGTGAGGCACCTTCACCAGAAGACTAATCTGTAATGCATGCCTGTTTGAGCTTTATGCAAGCCAACATGAATTTGCCCAAAATGTGATTAATACAACCTCTATATCCCACAAGGTACCGCTTTGATGAATTAACAAATCGGGTGCGAATGTCTCCCATTTAATCACGCTGAGAGATGAAATGCTGGACTGGTGGGGCAGGCTGGGTGAGTGTATCCGCAGTAATCTTTTTCAATCCATATCCCGGCTGAGATGAAGAGCAAGTGATGACTTGACATCTACTTTGCTCAATAGGAACCCAAATGGTGGAGGTCTAGAAACGATCTAAAGGAAACGGAAAGGGTAGCTGCTTGGGCAGTTGTGACCTTCTTCACGTCAAACTCGTCTGTGCACTTTTATAAGCAGAAAAGTAAAGGAGATGTGTGAAGGGAAGGTGTCACAGTATCTCGTTATCTTAAGAATCTAATAGTAAGTGTTTGCTCTTGATTTGGAGAATTGGATGTGCATTGATCTTATCAAGCTTGTGACCTTGAAGAGAAAAAACGATGCTAGTACAAGAATAACAGACCGTATTATAATGAATGGCATTATACACATAAGAATAATAATTGAGGGTCAAAGAAAAAAGATAAAAGAATAAATGGGAATACAAAAAGTGAAGAAAGAAGAAGAAAAAAGAAAATGTGCGAAACTGGAAGATGATACAGAGGAAGAAGAGGCAGAGAATGGAAAAGTTAACAAAGAAAAAAGCGAAGTTTAAAAAGTGGAAATGACAGCTGAAAGTGGAGGCCAAGGAGGAAAAAAGTATAGGAAGTTTTGGAAGTAGAAGTGGATAAGGAAGAGGAAATACAGAAAGCAGCAGGTAGAAGTGGAGGATGAACAAGAAATAGAAGTTGTCCTCAAAGAAGATGCGGAAAATAAAATTGAAAGATAAAAATGGAAGCAAAGGAAGATGAAGGAAAAAATAACTGTTGGACATTAAAAATTAAAAAGCACAAAAAGTGGGAATGGAAATGGAAGAGTGGGTGATAGATGAAATTGAAGTGAAAATAAGGATGTGGAAGGTGAAAAGTGGAATACAAGGATGTTAGACAAAAGCAGTGAAGTTGAAGAGAAGGTGGCGTAGAGGGAGTGGAAAGGGGGAAAAAAAGTGGAAGAGAAGCAGGAAGAAAAATATTTGGAAGCGGAAGATGAACAAAAGGAGAAGCAGAAATGGCAGAGGAGGGGTCGTATACTACATGGAAGAAAATAGGTCAAGGTGGAAAAAGTAGTGGGAGCAGAGAAGGAAGATGAAGAAAATGTGTAAGTTGAAGATAAAAATTAAAGTAAAAGAGGAACCAGAAGTAGGAAGGGATAAAAGAAGAATACAAAAAGTTTATTAAATATTCCTAAGTGGTGCTACAACCTCTGACTTTGTCAGCCTTTGTCCTTTTTAGTGCTTGACATCATGAAACCTAGAACTTAGACAGTTTTTGCTGAGAGCAGGAAACATTTTTTCAAGTCAAAAATCCCTCTCCTAAATCAGAACTGAAAGTTTGACACTGAATAATTGATTGCTGCTGATATTTCAAAGGGTCGAACCTGTCTGAAGAGTTTTTAATGTAGGATTGGATTTGCACACATACTGTAAGAGGGCTACAAACTTGTTGGCAAGTTTCTTGATTCACCTACAGCAAATCAATATCTCTTGTAGGGTTTAGAGAAAGGAGAAATTTCTCTTCCTAAAATGTGTCAGGTGTGGGAGAAAGAATGGAGTCATCTATTAATAGAAAATGAACATGTTTATTAGGAGATGTAAATATTATTCTAAAATTTAGAGCAGGATTGGAATTAAATTACTTAATATTAAGTTTAGTCTCTGAAGCAGCAACAGTCATGATATGAACTCAATAACATCTTACTGTAAACAAATGAAAAGTGGTAACCCAAATAAATGATCCCTGACATGTAAAATGCTGAAGTTTTAAAGGAATGAAGTACACAAACATCAATATCAGCTATCTCTTCTTCCTCCCGCCTGCTGCTGATGTGGCTTCACTGGAGGATTGACTGCAGGTATCAGAACAGGCTACTGCTCTTCTGTCAAATCCACAGTGTCATGGCAGACTGGGCTATGGACTGGGTCTTAATGCTTTTTTAACATTCAGTGTTAATGTTTTGCTACTTTAAACTCAACCATGGTCTTCTCCTGAAGCTAACCATGTAGTTGTGGATGATTACACCTAACCAAAATTAAACTGAACTGAGTGAAAACACAGCGAAACAAACTGCACAGCATGAAGCTCAAAAATGGGACATGAACTATGTGCTCCAGGTTTCCAGTTGTGAGAATGTGGCTGTGTAAAACCAGTGCGGTCTCATCCTGGTATGTAACATAATGCTGATTTCTCAGCTGCCTCCTGAGTCTTCTCTTTGTGCACAAAGGTTTTCTTTGACTTTGACTCTGTGCTCTGTTGGACCAACATTGACAATCTCAGCTGCTGAGCGAGAACGGTCTCATTTTAGAGATTAACAAAGTCCACATTAAGAAGTTGGAGGTTTGCTGGTGGCATACGTAAGTGGCAGGTTTGTCATCGAGAAGATGGACATACCTATTGTCACCATTGTGTTTTTTACTTTGTTTTTATTTCTTTTTTCCCCTTGCTGGGGAACATTGATAGATTTTGGCAGTATAATGGACCTAAATGGGCCTTGGTGGTTTGATAAAGGACTTTTTTTGGCTTTTCAATGAAGATTTAAATTGCAGTTACTGTAACAAGAGTAGTTTAGTCCACCATATTTGGCAGTATGGCTCTGTCCTGGGAAGGAAGAATCTCCCTGCCCTGGGGAGGAGGTGGGTTGCAAAGCAGCTTGCAGTTGCACAACAACTTTAAGAACGCTAAAACCATTTAAATAGTGCACCCTATTAAAGATTAAAGATTTGCTTGGCTGGCATTGCAGTCAGCTGATCAGATTGCCCCTGTGCTAAGTTTAATACCTGAACTAAACTATGACTCAATTTGTTAACAACTCTAACGAAATTTTTAATATCTCACTTGCCCTGGTTTCACTGTCTTCACCAACAGCTACTGTAACTGTAAATAACACCAGTCATTGTTTGTGCATCAACAACTTTGCTTTTAATAAAAGCCTGTTTGGCCTGAATTTTACTAATTATTATTATATTATACTAATGAAGTAGGTCTACTTTATTAACACAGAATCAGAATACTTTATTAATCCCAGAGGGAATTATGTGGTCACAATTGCTCCAGGACAGTAAGAACAGTAAATATATATGTGTGTGTATGTATGTTCAATTCAATTCAATTCAATTTTATTTATATAGCGCCAAATCACAACAAAAGTTGCCTCAAGGCGCTTTATATTGTAGGGTAAAGACCCAACAATAATACGTGTGTGTGTATGTGTATATATATATATATATATATATATATATATATATATATATATATATATATATATATGTTTCTTAATGGATGTGTACATGCACATACACCTATATTTCTGCTATGTGTGTTAGAAAAAAAAAAAGTAAAAATAAAGCAGTACAAACAAAGCCACTGTGCTTTGCTGCAGTTTTGTGTGTGCAGAGGGGAACAGATCTCTCTCAAAGGATCAGCTTCTGTTTAGCTACAGGATCTAACATGCATCAGAACAGCAGGAAACTTGTTGACACAGTTCTCTGCTTTAATATCAAGATCTGGTCCTACACAGAGCCATGTTTTGTAAGATATTTTACACCACTACCTGGATAGACTTTGGTGAGAGCTGACTTTACTTGCAGAAAGAGATAATAATGACTTAAACTGAGATTGTTATGGATTGATATGAAACAAGGATCAATCTTTGATAAAGATTAACATAATGCAGGGATCAAACCCAATTTCCATTTTCAGATTTCTGCAGGACGCCTGTTTTATCAAGTGATCTAAAGGAACCTGTTTTTAAAAAAAACCAAAAAACCCCAAAAACTAGATACCTCCAGCACCATGCGCTTATGCTATTAAAATTTTGAACATTTTGAATATTATTTTTGTGCACTAATTACTGCATGATACATTGTTACAGGTCATTCTGTGAAAATATTTTCTTTTCCAGGTTTTCATAGCAGATTAATCTTAATAATTCACCCATAAAAGTCTGTTTTAACTGTGAATAGCTTCACACTGTTTCTGTACAAAATAGTATCTGTGAAATCTGACTTCTCCTTTTCTTATATGTCTGTGGTTGGAATTAAAGGAGACAGTGCTTTGCTGGCTGCTTGCTGTAGATACCTCCTAAAGCTTGGCTGTCTCTCCACAAACTATGGGTATTTTTAGTGGCCCTCATCTCTTTATGAAACATGAGACGCACTGCAGAGGCTTACGTTATATACCTCGAATGCTTTGGCTTAGGATAATGTGTGTGTGGTTTGGTTACGATGAGGTGGGGCTTGTTTCTCAGTCAAATCCATTTTTTTCCCCCACCTTTGCACAAGCTGTTTTCATGTCCTGTGACAGATAGGTAAAAGATTGGGTAATGGGGAAATGGCAGCGGTAATGATAACAGTAGGAAAACAGTTGAGAGGGAAGGAAGGATGGACAGATGGATAGATGGGTTAGATTTTTCCAGTTCCCAATTGTTGCCATAATGAAAGTTTGACAATATCCCTACCATGGCTGAATGATAACATACACACTGTAAGGATGAAGTGCAGAAAATCTCTCCATAAATGAGATGCTGTTAAATGTCCCACAGTATTAGGCTGATATATCACAAAGCAGCTAGTATGCATAGCAGATTATTTTTCTCATCTTTCATCTTCATGAACCAACAATCCTGTGGAGCCTTTCAGAAAAAAAAATCTTTTGTAAATCCCTATCCCTTAATCAGCGTGTTATGGCCTGACCTCTTGTGTCCTGCACAGGCTGGGGTGATCTTTTTTTTTTTTTTTACTCTGGACTTTAGAAGTTGTCTCGACTTAATTACAGTCTGTTATAGTCAAAGATTAATCTGTGAGGAATTCTAATGTGGTCTCTGACTTGGAGAGCACAGAGTCTGCCCTCCAGAGAGTGACCACCAACCCTCTTTTAACAGCAGATGTGTGCTGCATATTGATTATAATGTCAGTGCAAGTTTTGATACAGACACCATTTTGTTGGGTTGCTGTCAAGAATGAACAGTGCTGGTTCCAGGTTGAACATTTTCCGCCATCTTTCATTTGTGAGGTATCCTGTTCAGCTTTTGGTTGGGTACCGTTCATAGCATTGTGTCCGACTGTTAACTGCTAACTACTGACTGTCCCACCACTCTGTACCTCATAACATTTATGATACCTAGAAGATGAAACCTATGACTTACTACTGGATGTCATTAGCTTCAAGCACTGCTTGCATCAAGAAGAACTCCTGTGCCATCAGTTTTCACATTGGAAGAACCATATGAGCCTGTGAAATACCGAGGCAGTTCTTAGTCACGTGGAAAACACAACAGGAAGGCAACACTGGTAGAGCAGGGCTCAACAGCAAACTTTTCACTCGCATTTGCAACTAAAAATAGATGCAGACTATGAAATGTGTATTAAAGCGTGTGTGAATATTGTGTTGTAAGATTCATCCCCATATAGTAACTAACAGTGACAATGATGTTGTCATGACAGGTGCAATTTATGGTCAAGCTGAAACACCTGGAGTGAAATCTGGAGTGAAAGAAAAGGTTTTTCTAGAGTTGACAACAGCAACATCTGTTATCCCAATCACAATCAAAACCTTTGCAGGTAAAAAGTCCTTTATCGAGCCACATGTTCAATAAGTTTAAACATGTAGAAAAGTATCATTTTTGCCTGATCCCTTCCAGTTTCTTTTACACAGTGACAGGGCAGTTTAACTAAGAACATGCTAAAACATGCAAACAAACTGTTTAAATTTGGCAGGTTTCTTGTCAATGTTGCTGCAGGCTGGCAGTAGCCATCCCCCAATACCTGCAGCATGTAGGGGTGTGTCTAAAGGGAAAGCAGGGTGCATTAATTAAAAATCTTTAGTTACTAATTATCTTGCCAATTTGTCGCAAGGCTAACACACAGAGACAGACAACCTGTCACGCTCACATTCACACCTACGGGCAATTTAGAATCACCAATTAACCTAACATGCATGTCTTTGGACTGTGGGAGGAAGCCAGAGTACACACAGAACCCACTTAGACATGAGGAGAACAAACTCCACACACAAAGGCCCCAGACTGGATTCAAACCCTGGTCCTTATTGTATAGATTAAGCTACCCAGCACCAGTGTTGGGGTCGATACTCAAAAAAAGTAATGTATTACACATGACTCATTACTTTCCTTAAAAGTAACGCAGTATGTTACTTAATTACTCGCTTGAGAAAGTAATTTGTTACACTACTCGTTACATTACTTTCTCGTTACTCTGTAAAGTGACCTGAATCACACTGTCTCATAATTACCAGTTAATATAGATAACTGAAGAACCTTTGTAACGCAAGTAATGACATAATTGTAAATGTAATGTTACAACACTGGTATGGAACATGATTAACTACACCTGTTAAACTCAGCTTGCAATGTTGCCATTGTGAGCAGGTTAATATAACATGAGGGTTAACCACTAGCTAGCTAGTAAGCCAGCTAGAAACAGCATTTCTGGTAAATGTATTCACAGATACTGCTTCTAATTTTATGCTTCTGGCTCCAACTATGATACAACCTACTCTTATTCGGCACTGAGACGCTGCAGCTCCACACAGAAAAGTGAAATGAGATAATAAGAGTGACCTGTGTTGTCTCTCCTTGGTCAGTGCCGAGGATACTTCTGTGTAGGAGGAAACCCCAGGGCACACTGGAGAGAGGACCTCTTGCAAATGACCTGGAAGTGCTTGGCTATCCCCCAGCTGAAGCTGTAAGGAGCTGCTGTGCAGAGTTGATGTCTGCTTACACCGCCGCTACTGCATCGATGTGCTACTTAAACTTGTGAAACAGAGATGGTGAGATGGGGGATGGATTGAATATTATCATTGTTATGTACACATGTTATGTTCACATAACAATAATAGTGGAAAATAGTAATATCCAGATGACCAGAGTGAGAACTCAACAAAACAGAAAAGCCAATTGATTTATTTACCGATCCAATTCATCCCATTCATATTTGGTTATTTGTTTTTATACAGTTGTATAAACTTATGCAGTGACAATCAGATTTTCATTGCCTCTGCTGTTATTCCACAATGTTACTCCTTTGATTGTAATACTGTAATATTTACTGTTGGTTTTTACAGCTGGTTTATTAAACAGATAGTTTCCTCTGAGTGCAAGCATGATGTTTTTGTCTGACTTGAAACAGATTCTGAATATTTGGGGGTAATGTATGTTGTCTTGCTCTGTACATAATTTGGACAGTTTTAAGCTCAACCAGGTCATTAAATGTAAGTGTTTTTAATTTGATGAAGAGTGAATTAGATGGTTGACTGAACCCAGTGTTAATAATCCTTCTTTTTATTGTTTTTTATATGAATATTGGTTGAATATTTTTTTTGTCTGTGTTTCCCCATACTTCCACACAATATGGAACAGTATAGAGTTTATAATGATTTTTGGTTCATGAAGCCTTTTACTTTATATAGTATCGCAAATGATTTAGATAGTTTATTTTTAATGTTTATTATCATCCCAAGAAAGTTTATTTCAGTTACTTTTTCTAATTCAGTCTTATTTATCATAATTTTCTTATTGGTGTGGGTTGAGCAATTTCCACGTTTACACTACCAGTTAAAAGTTTGGACACACCTTCCCATTCAATGTTTTGTCTTTATTTTCATGACTATTTATATTGTAGACTCTCAGTGAAGGCATCAAAACTATGAATGAACACATATGGAATTATGCAGTAAACAAAAAAGTGTGAAATAACCCAAAACATGTTTTATATCTTACATTCTTCAAAATAGCCACCCTTTGCTTTGATCACTTCTTTGCACACTCTTGGCCTTTTCTCAATGAGCTTCATGAGGTAGTCACCTGAAATGGTTGTCACTGCACAGGTGTGCCTTGTCAGGGTTCATTTGTGGAATTTCTTGCCTTCTTAATGGGTTTGGGACCATCAGTTGTGTTGTGGAGAAGTCAGGTTGGTACACAGCTGACAGCCCTATTTGACAACTGTTAGAATTCATATTACGGCAAGAACCAATCAGCTAAGCAAAAACTTTGAATGTGTCCCCAAGTGCAGTTGCAAAAACCATCAAGCACTACAACCAGCCTCAGAAATCGCAAGTTAACAGCACGTCAGATCAGTGCCCAGATAAATGCCACACAGAGTTCTAG
>VUQS01035460.1:0-10298 GCA_015108495.1 Heterochromis multidens | reverse complement strand
ACAGCTGGGTCAAGTGATGGTTTTTTAAGTAATGGTTTAATCACTGCCACCTTAAAGGCCTGTGGTGCATAGCTCATTAATAAAGATAAGTTGATCATATTTAAGATTGAAGCATTAATTAATGGTAGAACTTCTTTGAGCAGTTTTGTAGGAATGGGGTCTAACAGACACGTTGATGGTTTGGAGGAAGTGATTATTGAAGTTAACTCAGAAAGATCAATTGAAGAGAAAGAGTCTAAATAAATATCAATCGTATTGAAAGTAGCTGTACTTAATGAAACAGAGCTCTGACTCTTTGTCAGCCTGGCTACAGTGCTGAAGAGAAACCTGGGGTTGTTCTTATTTTCTTCAATCAGTGATGAATAGTAAGATATCCTAGCTTTACGGAGGGCTGTTTTTTATAGAACAAACTCTTTTTCCAGGCTAAATGAAGCTCTTCTAAATTAGTGAGACACCATTTCCTGTCCAGCTGACGGGTTATCTGCTTTAAGGTGCGTGTTTGAGAGTTAAACCAGAGATGTCATGGTCCTGGGCATGGTTGCCCAGTGTTTTTGAGTATTATGGACTTTCTAGTTTTGTTACTGTAATATTTTCACATTACTACTGTCATGGTTCCTGGGTCCAGTGTTTTGAGTTTTGTACCTTTTCTTCAGTCATTGGTTTGTTTCCTTTATATTCTTAGTTCTGGTTTCTTGTTTAGTCTGTTCTTGGTTTCAGTTATAGTATATTCCTCGAGTTCCTTATATTTATGCCTCCTCCTATGTTCCCGTAACAGTCTGTTTCCTTGTTCTGTCTTCAGCGTCTCCCCCTAGTCATGTGTGTCCGGTCTGCCATAGTCTCATCTCTGTGTGTCTTCTGTGGAAGTCAGTCTTGTCTCCATGTTTGTTTACTCTTCTGTCTCTGTCAGTCTGTCATGTCTCCATGTTTATTCATCCCCAGTGTCAAGTTCACGTCTTAATCTGAGTCTCAGTGTGTGTCACTTCCTGTTTTACTTTGATAGTCCCTCGTCTCTTGTGCGTTATGTTCAGTTTGCTTCGTCTATCTCGTTACGCCCTGATTTAGCTTACCTGTGTTCCCTGGTGTTCGCCATCTCCCTGATTACCTCGTGTGTATTTAAACCGCTCACCTTAAAGCAGATGACCCGTCAGCTGGACAGGAAATGGTGTCTCACTAATTTAGAAGAGCTTCATTTAGCCTGGAAAGAGAGTTTGTTGTTCTATAAAAAACAGCCCTCCATAAAGCTAGGACATCTTACTATTCATCACTGATTGAAGAAAATAAGAAAAACCCCAGGCTGCAGTTTTCCTTAGTTCTTTGTCACGTCATCGTCATATGTTTTCCTGCTGTGTTTTCCACATTTTCTCCTCGTGTTCCAAGTTCCTGGTTATGCCCTGCCAGATGTTTATGTTTTGTATTTTGGTTTAACGGTTCTCAGCAATAAAGCTGCCTTAAGTTCAAGTCTGTCTCGCGAGTCCTGTGTTTGGGCTTTCACTCTGCAGCCACACAGCCAGCCGTGACAAGGGAGTCAAGTACTTCTGATTTAAGGCTATATTTTTCAGAGGAGCCACAGTATCCAGAGTTGTACGCAGTGAGGATGTAACACTATTAACGAGATAATCAACCTCTTAAAAGCTCTTGTATAGTATTTTGGCTTTTTATTTGTAGACTATTTTTTCTTATTTATTTTTTTCCATTTTTTAAAAAATATATCTCTAATTCACTTTTTTCTTTCTGACCCTTGTGCTGCTATAACAAGTGAATTTCCCCAGTGTGGGATTAATAAAGTCTAAAGTGTAAAGTCTAGTGTAATCCATGAAATTCTTGATTGTACTACTGATGTCCACACTCACATTTTTAATTTATGAAAAATTAGGAATTTAGGAAATTATCCTTCAGTATCTAGCTACCTATGTATTTATTTATCTATCAATATTACCTTGTTTTTCAAATATTTAGTAGAAACTTGTATAAACAAGAATCTCAAAGAATCTATCTGACAATATCCTTTACAACCATAAATCTGGATTTCAGAAGAAACATTTAACAGAACTTTGCACTGTTGGAGCTTGTCAAAATTGTGTCTTTTTTCTGCTATAGAGGATATCAAATTTGTGCCAGGTGTTTTTCTAGAAGTTCTGATATTGTCAACCACAAAACTCTTATTTCAAATTTCAATGTTGCTCTCATAATAATTATTTAAATCATAGAGGACAATTTATATTCATTATTGGTTTGAAGCATAAGAACTACTTAGAAGGAAATAGTTCCTGGGGGGTTCCCCAGTGTTTTAAGTGATTTCTTGATTCTACATGTCCTGCAATAATCAGGCCTGGGTGTGGCTAGTGAAACTGAACTCAGCTCGACAAAAATGTGGTTAATCACAGTTAATTAATCAATGATTTAACATTTATTATTCCCTTAATAAATGAAATCATCACTTAAAAACTGTATTTTTAAATACTCAGGTTATCTTTGTCTAATATTATATTGATGATCTGAAACATTTAAGTATGAAAAATGTGCAAAAATCTAAGAAATCAGGAAGTGGGCAAATACTTTTTCATGTTTTGCAGAACAAAAGGGCCCAAATGCAGACTCCAGGGACAGAATTAAAAGGCAATAAACAAATCTTAATTTACTCTACTTGGATAATATGGGACTATGATATTTTTAAGATGCGATGGGGCCTGTGATGGCACAATGTGTGCATCAAAGCCATTCAAGTGTTTATAACAGCATGCAAGCTTTACAGATGAAATTAAAAAAAAAAATTAAATTAAAATTAATTAACTTAAAATTGAGCTTTCACACATCTGTAGCTGGTCTCTCTTTACTGGCAAGCTAGAGGTCCCATGCTAAATTTGTCTTTCCTACCTGCCCTCTGGCTCAGCTTACTGCATTCTGGGCAGTACAGGCAACAGTTTTTAACAAGAAAGCACCAATTTTAAAAAAAAAAAGAAAAAAGAAAAGAAAAACAACTCTGATTCTGCTGGATTATTTTTGATTATTTGCTAAAACTCCATCCATCTCAGGTGTGCAACTAAAATGTAACACATGCTCATCTGTGTCTTCTCTTCATCTATATTCTTCTCTGTTCAGTCTCTCTATATCCATCTAGTCTGTGTCTATTGCCATCATCACAGCAACAGTCACATCTATGTGACAACCTGCTCTGAAAGGTGGCAGCAGCCCCTGATGGCAGGTTATTGATGCAGACAAAGAGGAGGAGGACAGAGTGTTTCAGTTTCAGGTGCACATGGTTGAGAGATGTGACATGATCTGCCTGTCGGAGCAGAGCAGCACTGGTGATGTCAGAGCAAGCAGAGACGAAGATGCAGACAGACAAGTCCATCAGCCTTGGTCTGGCTGAGCGTGGCTTCTCACTGTGTAGAGCTCAAACAGACAAACTCAACTCAGTCAAAAAGTTAAAAGGAGCACACAAACACTTTCAGAGCTATTCTGCTGAATTTGATGGGGATGCTGAAGCCTAAGAGGTTAAGATGAATGGACAGTTTGGAAGTCTCTCCTCAGGATCATCCTTGCTGTCAAACTGACCACCTGCTTTTTCAAAAACACTAATGACAGGTGGAAACATCTCTGAAAACACCTTCAGGAGCCAGTCTGGGCCCTCAAGAGACCTGCCTGTTCATACTGAAGACGGAAGTCAGTGTCTGTGATAAAAGTGGACTTCAACTCCAAAGGTCACAGCCTTTGATGGTTTCCACTCATTTGGACTTTGTTTCTGGTCCATTTCATTCAATCATTGAAATTGTGTTCGCTGGAGTTTCAATAAAGTTCGGAGGCGAGAACGTCAGCAGCTTAAGTCTGCCCACAAAGAACCAAAATATCTCTTGAACCTGGTCCTGCTTTGGCATAAAAAAGGGTTTTCTCTTTGCTAAAGATAAAAGCAAAACTTTCCCACAGCCTCTGATGAGTTGACATTCATAAAACAAACTGATTGGGATCATATGACAAGCCTATAAACTCACAAACATCCAGTATGCATTTTTGGCCTTGTCTCTTATGCACAGATTTCTCATGATTCTCAGTCTGATGATATTATGTACTGTAGATTATAGGATTTTCAAAGTCTTTGCAATTTTACGTTGAGGAACATTATTCTGAAATTGCTCCACAATTTGTAGATGCAGTTTTTGCAGATTGGTGAACCTCTGCCCCATCTTTACTTCTAAGAAACTCTGCTTCTCTAAGATGCTCTTTTTATACCCAGTCGTGTTACTGACCTGTTGCCAATTAACCTAATTAGTTGCAAAATGTTCTTCCAGTTGTTTCTTTTGAGTACCACTTACTTTTCCAAGCCTTTTGTTGCACCCATCCTAACTTTTCTGAGTCGTGTTGCTGCCATCAAATTCAAAATGGGCTAATATTTTTAATGAAATAGTAAAATGTCTCAGTTTAAATATTTTATATGTTGTCTATGTTCTATTGTGAATAAAATGGGTTTATTAGATTAGCAAAATCATTGCATTCTGTTTTTATTTAGACAGTGTCAAGTTTTTTAGAACTGTGATTGTAACTCTGGCATCTTGCAATGTAAAGATAAATTAACATATCTAAAAAATGTCTTAAAATGTCTTCGAACCACAAACGTTCTCTTGATTTCAAGGTACAACTAAGTACTGAGGCTTTAGAGCACCAGTAAAAACATGCAATTTTTTTCTTACAGTGGGGGAAATAATTATTTCATCCCCCGTTGAATTTGTAAGTTTGCTCACTTCCAAAGAAATGAACAGTCTCTAATTTTTATAGTAGTTTCATTTTAATGGAGAATATCAACCAGAATATCAACCAAAAATCCAGAAAAAACACAAAATCCATTACATATCACAATCAATCAGTTTTACAGATATTCCTGATCTCAACTTATTATGTGTATAAAGCACACCTGTCCACAGAATTAATCTCTTCCATTCTAACCTCTCTACCACCATGGGTAAGATCAAAGAGATGTCAAAGGACATCAGGGACAAGATTGTAGACCTTCACAAGGCTGGAATGGGCTACAAGACCATCAGCAAGAAGCTTGGTGAAAAGGTAACAACTGTTGGTGTGATTATTCAGAATTGGAAGAAATATAAAATGACCATCAATCGTCATAGGAGCTCCATGCAAGATCTTACCTCATGGGGTGAGGATGATCAAGAGAAAGGTGGTGGATCAGCCCAAAACTACACAGGAGGAGCTTGTTAATGATCCGAAGGTAGTTGGGACCACAGTCACCAAGAAGATCATTGGTAACACACTATGCTGTAATAGACTGAAATCTTGCGGTCCCCGCAAGGTCCCCCTGCTTAAGAAGGCACATGTACAGGCTTGTCTTAAGTTTGTTTAGAGGAAGAGAAATGCTGAGTATGACCCAAAGAACACCATCCACACAGTCAAGCACGGAGGTGAAAACATTATGCTCTGGGGCTTTTTTCTGCTAAGGGTACAGGATGACTTCACTGCACTGAGGGACCAATGGATGGGACCATGTACCATAAAATCTTGGACGAGGACCTCCTTCCTTCAGCCAGAACACTGAAGATAGGTTGGGTCTTCCCATCAGCTAGTCTGTTCACCAGGTACTGGAATTATTTAGGGCTTTCAGTGTAGCCAGAATATTTGGATAGCAGATAACAGATACTCGGTCCAAGGCTTCATGTTCCAAGCACTAGTCACTGTTTACAAATGCAGATAAATTTAAAAGAGCCATTTAATTCCAATCAAATTCAGTGATTATGGCATAGTGACCCAACTACGTTACAGCTTAACACATACACAGCCATTGGAAAAGGATCATCAAAAGTTTGAGAACCCCTGCTCTATACCACTTATTACATTAGAAGTTAACCTTGTACATGCTAAACAGACTGGTTCTTATATAGCGCTTTTCTACTCCAGCACTCAAAGCGTTTTATCCTACATGTCTCATTCACCCAAGTATTTTTTTTCTACATCTAAGTGCTTTCAAGATAACATTCACACACACATTCACACGCTGATGAGCACATCAAGAGCAACTCGGGGTTCAGTATCTCTCTCAAGGATACTTTGGCTTGCAGACTGGAGCAGCAAGGGCTTTAACCACCAACCTTCCAATTAGTAGATGACCTGTGCTACCTCCTGAGCTACAGCCTGAGCCATAGCCACCACAGCCACATTATAATGTAAATTATGGTCCCCATTAGTAAGCCAATGAGTGTGCAGTGCCCCTTTGTTTCTGAGTCAGATCTACCACATATATGCAGTTTCAAATGGCAATAGCAGAAATTCTCAGATTGATGTTCACAATGGGGTTTCTTAAATCAGTGGATTACAATGACTACATCTATCTATTATATATAGAATAATAGTCTCATTGCAATTTTGCACAGAGTTTGAACAAGCAACAGAGACAGACTGCTTACTGAATTCATTAATAACAAAGGTTTTACACAGGTCAAACAGAAAACCTTTAACTGTGAGAAAACTGTTGGACATCAGCTGGTAAACAAAATGACTAGTTGATCCCTGAAAACAGACAGTGGGGATTAACAGAGCAGGATCCATTCAGCAGAGTAACAACAGTAACTGTGAGTAGGCTGGTATGTGTGAGCCTCTGACATGGCGTCCATGTGTAAACAGCTTCATTATTAGCTCTGACATGCCGGTCAATAAAATCTGATGCTGTCTGCTTGCTGCCAAAGACAAAGGAAAGATATTGTGGCTCTGCTCTCATTGTCTCACCTCTGAGTTATTAACCTTCAAATAGAAAACAAAAACATCTGGCTTGAAATAGCTGCAAAAACATTGAACAGCTATTTCCATGGAATCAAGACAGGACAAATGTGACTTTATTAATGGTAATAACCCATTACACATGCAGTCATTAGTGAAATTTAACCCCCCCACATTGCATTTTTATCAAAAACACACCTGCAGGGCGAGCGGAAATGAAGATGCAGGTTAACAGCCATGATCGTTATTAAAGTGAGAATGACTTTCTCTCAAGCCCATTACACACAAACATGCTCACACACACAGCAACACTTTGCACCCAGTTAAGAGCTATTTCAGGGACACCTTCCATTTCCTTTTGCAAACAGTGTGTCAGCACCTCTCGCCATTGACGTTTCAATCTGTTCCATTAAACGCTAACAAGGTGTGGCGAGAATGGACCGCAGTCACACCACATTACATAAATACAGCTATAATCAGGTCCTAATATAAAGCTTTTCATTTCACAGTACTTGGCCTGGGAGGGGTTGGCAATGTAGACAATGTCTTCTATATTCAGGTAATAAATAAATAAATTGGTTGGTAGATGCAGTCGAGGAAGAGTAAAACATTAAAATCAAAAAGAAAAACTATGCAGAAGATGAAAAATTATAGAAGAAAAAAGACAAATGGAAAAAAAAAAAGGTGAAGAATGAGGGAAATACAGAAAAAGACAAGTGCCTTGTTAAGTTTTTTGACCATAAGAAGTGCTGTGGAGCAATACAAGTGGTTTACCATTTTCTTGCTGGCGTGCAGGAAAGGCCCCATAACCTGGATGGAGGATTTCATCCAGCCTTTCCTTAATTTTTTATATGTGTGTCGATCGATCGATCGATAGATAGATATGTGAACTATCTGAAAAAATGTGAGGTAAAAGAGGAAGGGAGAAAGAAGAAGGGACTTAAGGCTGGGGGAAAAAAGAAAATAGGAAAGAAAAATAGAAGCAAAGAAATAGGAAGGAAAGGGGGGGAAAGCAGAACACTACAAATAGTGCAGAAGGAAAAGAGAATAAGAATAAGAAAGAAAGAATTGACGTGATAGAAGATGGAAATAATTGCCTAACTAACCCACAGCCATCAGGCTTTACAATTTCAATATAAATAGCAGATGAGCTGTTAGACAAATGAATTTCCCTCTGGGATCAATAAAGTTATTCTTATTCTTATTCTTAAAAAGAGAAGAATGGAAGAGAAGACAGAAAAATAGGGGCAAAAAACAGAAAAACCTGGGGAAGGTAAACTAAGTTTTTCTCTCCTCTTGCTTTAAGTATGAAAGCAGTCACAATGTATGATGTTAAGAAGAAAGGAGGAAGGCATTTCAGGAAAATGAGAACACAGCAAGAAAAATGGATGCACAGTGTGTGACATATTAGAGAAAAAAAGTGTCACCATTTAATTTAGTCTTTGCACTGTCTTCCATCCATCTTTTTCTTTCATCTCTACCATCCTTTCTTACTTTGTTTGTTTTTCTCTGTCACAGTAGTATGACCTGCATGCTGTTAATCTGTTTCGATCTGACTCCTGCTGTGTGACTATCTGTGTGTTGACATGGAACCAATCAGCACGTGTACATGAAACTCTCTCCAAAAAAACACGATCTTAGAACCTGCTGTCTGACTTTCTGTAATGAAAAACAGTTCACATTGTGTACAATGGAAAGAAGGGAGCAATACAGGAAATGTGTGATGGAAAAATGGTGGCAGTGGATGGAAAGAGAAAAGAGGAGAAAATTACTTTAAATTCTTTAAATTGAAGACTGTCAAGATCAAAAATCAAGAAAACAGTGATATCAAAACCTTCAGATTTTGTCTGCAGGCTTCAATAGAATCCAACATGTAAAGTAACAGCAAAATCCAAAGTGTCTGGGACTACTAATGAAGATTCCATTTCGCATTCAAGCTAAATGGACTCCAGTATGATCTAACAAAGTTCCAAAGAGCTTCTTGTAATGTCAGGAGTATGACTGTGGAGGAAAGCCCATTACAGTCAGCACTCCTTGGTCTTCAAGTAATTCTTTGAAGATTTGAGTTACATTTTTTCAAACATAACCTATTGCAGTATGAAGATTCAAACCAGAGAATGGAGAATGACTCTGAAGAATTAAGTGCTACTTCTCCATGATCAGAGTGTTGTTCATTACGTTGACTATAGAGCAGCAAAACACCCCAGGATCAGGCAACATTACTTATGCAATATAATCCACATATTCTATTCTGTTCTATTCTATTCTGACTGAAGCGAGGAACACAATGTTGCTGTAAGGTTTCTGGAGCAGTGCTGGTGCTGAAACATTGTGGAAAAACCCTGATGTTCAGACTTTGTCCTGTATGAAGAAAAAAAAACAGTTTAACATACACAACAGTTTGTTTTTCAAAAAGCAGCAGCATCAAGGCCTCTGTGAGATTAATTTGGGAAGGGTGAAAACTGAGAGCAGGTGTCTCACACCAAAAACATCAAGGCTAGCTGTTACTGCTATTTAGGGAATAAAAAATCATGACTTTCAGTGTGCTTAGCACTCACGTGGTTTACAGAAAGATATATTGTATGTGGACTAAAATACTGGGCTACACCTCTTAATCTTTGAATTTCAGGTGTTTCTAGTCCTGCCACATCAATCAACAAGTCAGCTTGTGAAATTGCACATAGCGCATAATGATCACCAACACTCTGCTAATGCAGTAACTGCAGAGTTCCAAACCTCTTCTGGCAATAACATCAGCACAAAAACTGTGCGCTGGGAGTTTCATGGCATGGGTTTTAATGGTCAATCAGCTCCTGTAGCTGTAATGTGTAAATGGCCCAGTATATTTGTCCATTTGGTTATATATATGTATATATAACTATATATATCACATATATATACAGTTATGATCATAAGTTTACATACCCTGGCAGAATTTGTGATTTTCTTTTTGGCCATTTGTCAGAGAATATGATTGATAATACAAAAACTTTTCTTTCACTCATGGTTAGTGGTTGGGTGAAGCCATTTATTAAATATATTAAAATAGATTGTGGGTGGACTTCCTGTTCCTGTTGCGGTATTGTATCACTTCCTGTTCCTGTTGCAACACTGCGGTGTTTGTGTAGCTTATCTCTGTAGCCTGTTTAATTAAAACCTCTAGATAAACACTTATTTCATAGTGTAATCTTCACGTGTTTTATCTAAAGCTCTCTCTGCTGAATCACCTGCTGATTTTATTCACAGTATTTATTCATTTTGCCTTTAGTGATTCACTAGCTTAGCTTAGCTCGTAGCTGAGTCACTAGCAGCATGGCTTCTTCACCTGCACTTTCCTGCTCAGTGTGTAAGATGTTTAGTTACGCCTCGGCCTCCTTTAGTAATAATGATACCTGTAATAAATGTAGCCTGTTTGCAGCTCTGGAGGCCAGGCTCAGTGAATTGGAGACTCGGCTCCGCCCCTTAGAAAATCCTGTAGCTAGCCAGGCCCCTGTTGTCGGTGCGGGCCAAGGTAGCTTAGCCACCGTTAGCTCTCCCCCAGCACTTCCCGAGCAGCAGGAAAACAGGCCGGCTGGGTG